>APFE030370605.1:277480-314816 GCA_000404065.3 Pinus taeda
CATGATCCATATGTCTAAAAATAGACATAGTCTAAAAATAGACTTTGCGCCAAAAATAGCCTGTGGGACCACTTAGTGAAGGAAACTTCTTTTGACTAAGCTCCATCATGTTGTTGCATTTTCAACACCTGCATATCGGCGTGAGGAGGACAAGGGCCATTAGCGTCAGCCTTTTAAACTGGGAAAACAAAATATTTTGGGGAAATGGTGCAAAAGGGAATTGGTATGCTCATGAAGAGGGACACAATGGGAGATTTTTCATGAAGGGAAAGCATGTAGGGTTCATTGTAGAGGTCCTCCAGGATCAAGGAATGGGGAGTACAGGGACAGTGAAAAAATGTTGTGTAACAACCCTCATGCCAACCATTTAGAGTGTGGAGAGGCTATTGAAGTCAAAGTGATAATATTATATTCCCACTCATATTTTGTGGAAAATTTTGTTTTATGCCCCTTTGAGGAGACTCGAATAAATGAATCCCACCTTTTGATTAGTGAGTGGAGAAGGTTTTCATTGTATGCCCATTTTATATAGTTAAGTGGAGAAGTATTTGTTTATTCTTCCCACTCTTTTGTGGAGACATATTGGCCCACTTTTTGTAAAGTTTGTGGAGAGGTTTTTGCACATATTGTTAATGGAGATAATTTCCCACTCTAGTGTTAAGAGGGGAGAAATGTAAAGAGTCTAAATTTCCTAATTTTGTGTTGTTAAGGTGAAGAGGTCTTTGTTCATGCCCACATTGTATCATGGAGAAATATTTGTAAATAGATCCTTCTCTTATCATTTTTTTAGTGGAGAAGCTTATGCCCCTTTTGGAAGGGAGAGTGGCCCTCACACTTTGCTAATCGATGGCATTGTCAAAGATTGTAACAAGTTGGATTTTAATAAATAAAGGCCACTACCATTTAGAGAGGACCCATAGACGTAGCCAAGGATGTTTTTGGGAATTGCGTTATCAACCTTGTTGTCTCTTTTTCACTCTCTTATGTGACATTCTTTTTTACACTTATTTCAAGAAAGTTAATTTTTCACTTCTTAATTTGCTAGTGTCAACAAAGATCTTTACTGAGTTTGGATTAGAGAAAATGTAGACATTAAAGAAGGAAGAAAAATAAATGACAAGATCAAGAAATGGGTCAAAGGAAGAGAGAATGTAGACATGAAGGAAGAAAGACAAAGAAGAGAAGCAACAAAATCAAGTAGAAGTCCCTAACAACATGTTAGGGTGACTCAGTTGGGAGTTTTTTCCATTGCCATCAATGAATATCAATTTATGGTCATGTATCCATCAATGACAAAGAGTGACATTGTTACACATAGTGTTTTCATTAATGATAATAAGTGTCATTAATGTTAAAGTTGATGCCTAAGGAAGAAACAATGGCATTCATGAAGCAGTATGATATTCTAACCTCTTGCATGCCCTCATTAAGTGAAGTCAATCAGGTCTAAGTTTTATTGAGTTTTTTATTAGACTATGATGCCATAATGATCATATGAATAGTATGGTTGGATAGTTCTAATCAAGACCTTTCCAACGGTGTATCACACACTAATAATCTCCTCCCAGGTGAGAAGTTATGGTCATTTTAAGATTAAAATTGGTGAAGGACTCAAACTATTTAGAAAAACACACAAACACAACATTTTTTAAACAATGTGCATTTTTTGGGTGTACCTATGGTTTATTAATAAAATCTATAACAAATAACATCCCAACACGCATGAACTTTAACAAATTAAAATTTTGAGCATGTTTCCTCATATCACATGAATCCAACAATCATATCTAGAAGTAAGAAACATATGGCATATTAATATGCCTGAAGTTTAACCAAGGTCATCCCCTCCATGATGGATATTCTTATACTTCCATGTGGCACACTTTGATTAGCCATAAGAGTTGACGTGGCAGTCTTGACATGTGGCAAAGTCTGATTGGTCAAAGGATTTAATGTGGAAATCCTAATGATGTGGTGAATTTTATTGTCCAAAGATAATGACATGGGAATAAAATTGATGACATGGCCTGAAACATCATTTGGATGATGTCAGAAAGGGGACATGGCATCTCCAATATTTTCCACATGGAAAGTACATATGGCAGTTTTTGATTGGTGAAAAGTCTAAAAACAGGTGAGATTTGGCACCCTTCATGGGCTACCACATAGCATGATGACATCACACTGAAATCATCATACCAACGACCATAGACCCCTAGGGATAAGGTCACATGGCATGGTCGTATTGTAAAAGAAAAGCAGGTAAGTGCTTATCTCAATAAGGTGACATGATTATGGTGACATTGTCAACATCATGGAAAGGATAAGCCCCATATTATATGGGAGGCATTTTGTTTTGGGTAGAGGTTATATTAGAGCACAAGTCAACCCTCAAGCCCTAGATCTACATTTCTACACACACACACACACATGCCATGACTCCAATCAAGACAAACATTCGATGGACACAATGTATATCTCTGTGAACCAGATCGAGGTCAAAACTTATAGTCATTGTGCATTTAATTTGTTATATGAAGGTTGGTAGATGATTCAAGTTTTTCAAACAATGATATTTGTCACATATGTGGTGTTACAGTTAAAGCTCCTATGAGTTGTGATGATACTCATCATATTTTTGTGCTCCCAAACCTGAATATGTATTTGCAACTTTCTCACATGGAATGACTCATCGATAACGTTAATTGGTTATGTGGTTTGTTTTTCTTCATATTGGTCATAGGTTCGACTCCAGTCAAACTCATCCAATTTTTTTCATATAAGGGGTTACTGGTGCGTCATCTTTTTATCATTTTGTAGAATAGTTAAAAGATTGGTGATGTACATTTTGTAGAACCATTGCAGGGAAATACATTTTGTAGAGTGTGGCTTGAAAAGGCTATTATGTATAATAATTAATTTAATTTTTTATTTTATATGGTTTTTGGACATTTTTCGGCTCATTCCAAAGCCAAATTGGATTTCAGAAGAAGTATGATGATCAAGATTTTGTGGTGAAGAATTTTGAAGGCACAAAAAGCCTTCATGATGTGTTTTTGATGATCATAATCATTTTTTGTATTTTCAAGTATTATGAGTAGGTTTTGATGAGTATTGTGTATATGATCTGAGTAGGTTCCAAGAATGGTTTGTGTGAGTGTATTGATGAACCTGTTGTAACAGGGTATGGACAAGAGATGACAGGTTGATGACAAAGTTATGATGCCAACAGTATGATCAGTTTGAAGACTTACATTGATTGAATAGAAGGTGGATCCAGTTTGAAATATTGTGAAAAGTGGTCCACACGAAGTTGAAGAAGGAGGTGGGTTCCTCCACTGACGTTGTTGCTTCAATCGAGTTGAAGATTACTTCAAGTTGACGCTTTCTCATCTCTAAGGTCGGTATCTTAATCAAGTTGTAGCCTATTGCAAGTGATTTCTTGCACATTTTTTGAGGTTGGTGCCTCAAGAAGGTTGTAGCCTATTGCAAGTAGTTGCTTGCAAATTTTGGGGGTGTGTGCCTCTAGTAGACAGGTGCCTAAAAATATATGTAATTAACTGAAGAAGAAGAAGAAGAAGAAGAAGAAGAAGAAGAAGAATTCATGGTTTTCTCTCATAAGGGTTTCCATGTAGAAACTTGTGTCCTCTTTTGTTGATGTGATGATGGCTTCTTGGTGCATTGTTTTATATATTGATACGGTGACAATGGTTATGGTACATTTCTACATGATTTTTCATTCTACTTTTAGAAATGATAAATTTTCCACCACATTGATTCACACCCCCCTACTCTTAGTGTGATATTTGGTCTAACAAAACATGTCATGGTGTTAGGTTTATATGGTCCTTACGTGGATAGGGTGGACTATTAGGATATATATTTCAAAATGGATTGCATTCAAACTAAATTGATTTTGATAGGGGGAGACTTGAACTTCACTTTAGGAACATCAAAATTTTGAGGTCCAATTGCACAACTGGGCTCTCTCTATGATAATTTCATTAAGAAATTGGAAGAGACTAGTGTTTTCGCTATTGAACTAGTTAAACCATTTCCTATTTGGAGAAGAAAGAGAGTCGGGGAAGTCATAATTATTGAGGTTCGATTAGTTTTTAATCTAAGAATCCTTTCTTAGTGAATTTATTTGGACTAAACAATGGGTGATATCTGGGGGAACTTCGATTGTAATCATGTGGTGTTAGAATTGACACATATAATGGAGAAAACTAGCATTCCATTTAAGCTAAAACTTGAATGGTTGAAGGAAGAGGATTTTTATTTGAGGAAATTTTAGCCTAAAAGTGGCATCCTAAGGAAAAGTAATAAAAGAAGAGTTATGAATTTTGGAGGGTAAAGAAGAAAATTGTTTTTTTTAATTGTATTTTTGGCTTATCTCCTTATAGGTTTACTAAAATTTCAAGTGTAGACACTCAATGGATGCGAAATTGAATTCCACATCCAACAAGTACCCATTATGCATACTTTTGAGAATATCCACATTGATAAAAATTGAAGATATATTTAAAAATTGTGTTGAACATGTTTTTTAATGTATCTTCAATTTTCATCAACATGCATATTTTAAAAGGTATGCATAATGGGTACGCGTTGGATGTGGAATTTAATTTCGCATCCGATGAGTTTCTACACTTGAAATTTAAGTAAGATAAGCCAAAAATACAATTAAAAAAATTAGTTTTTCTTCTTTTCCCTACAAAATGTTTACATGTACCTCTTTTTAAATTTAAAGGATTTTGATTAGTTTACATAGTATGATATGGAAATTTCATGGGCACTTTTAGGCTAAAATTTCCTCTAATGATGGGGAAAATCAAAGCCATTTGAAAACCATAATGTGAAAATTTAAGAGAATATACTCCCATTCAATTTCACCAAAATTTAAAAGAATGAGGAAATGTAACTTATAATAGGGAAAGGTTTAAAATGATGAAAACTGATATGGTTCTTATAGAAGTAGATGAAGCCTTGAAGGTACTCTACAGCAGTGTAGTGAAAGGGATAAAATGTTGAGAGATGATATGGTTCTTGGAGAAATAAATGAAGCCTTGGAGGTACTTTGCAATAGCGAAGGTTTTGGGCATATGAATGAGGATAAGGAACATGAAGTAAAGATATTAGTAGCTAACGAAGGCACATTCTTTTGGAAAAAGAAAATAATGAAGAATAAATAGTAGGGACTTGTGCTTACAGGTTGGTGATGAAAAACAATTTTTTTCATGGGCATGCAAATTGTAGAAAGCATAAAATAAGGGAGATGGTACTTAGGTGACAAACTTCACGATCATGTAATTTGAAGGAGTTAAGTATTTCCCTTCCCCCTTAAAAGAAGACACTCATGCTACAATAGTAGGGGTGATTAGGCTGTCAAACTCCTTCCCTAGCTTTGTCAATGAGGAAGAAAATTAGGTGTTGATAAAGGAATATGGGAAAGAAGAACCATATCAGATATTGAAAAGTTTTTAGATAGGAAAAAATCATGGAATTAATGGTATACATATGGAAATTTACTTACGATTTTATGATTTTAATGAGAAATATTCAAGGAATCTTTGTGGAAAGTATAAGAACTCAAGGAAAAATGTTTGGAGATTTTAATACAACATTCCTAGCTTTGATCCCTAAAGAACATAATTCTACAACCTTTGAGAAATTTAGGTCCATATCTTTATGAAATTACATATACAAAATTATCTCAAAAGTAATATTATTGCTAGAAGATTGAAAAGTGTTATAGCAAGTCGATTTTTTTGAGAATATTTTTGGTTCTTAAAAGGAAGGAAAATATATGGGGTAGTTATGATAGCCCAAGAATGCACTCGTTTAATAAAAATAAGTAACCAAAGGTCAATAGAGAGGAAAGTAGGCCTATCTAAAGCTTGTGACTGGGTAATTTGGATTTTGATTGGATTTATTCTAATTCATTTGAGCTTCTATCATCACTTTGTTATCTGGATAATGAGTTTCATATAATTAATATATTTTGTTGTGTTAATCAAATAGAGAAGTAAGCCATTTCTTTAGATCAGGAAAAAGACTTTAAAAGAGTGCCCTCTACTCCCTCTTCTATTTATTTTAATACTTGAAGACTTGGGAAGGATAGTAGATGAAGTAGGGGATGTAAATAAGAATTTTGTGAAATATCACACATCTATCATATGTACATGATATTGTAGTTTTTTTTTTTTTATTATTATCTGAAGGAACTAAAAGACTTATTAAGAGATTCAAGAGTATCATGGATTTATTTTGTAAAAAAAAATAGCATGGTAGTTATTATGGAAATATATGATGAATTTATTGGGGATATCTAAGTGAGAAAATAACCATACTTATTTACATTTCCTTTTAATATGATTGATCTAGATTATGGCATGAAGTATCTCAGCTTCCTTTTAATATGATTGATATAGATTATGGCATGAAGTATCTCAGCTTCTTTTTGAAGGTAAGGCAATATTAAAAATAATTAAATAAATAAATGTGATTGAAAATGGTTTATATCTATAGTGGAGAAGAAATTAAACAGTTGGTGCAATAGGTGATTGTCAAGGGAAGGTCATTTGGTATTGGTAAAATAAATTTTTGGAGGTGACTCCACTCTAGTAGATATTGCTTGCATGGGCTTTAAAAGGAGTTTTTGTGAATCCATTAGGAAACTTTGTTACAAATTTATATGGTCTAGAGATAAAAAAGGAAAGGAATAATGTTAGCCTCTTAGAAAAGGTTTTCATTACTATAAGCCACTAGAGAATGGGGGCTCAAATATTCCTTTGTCTTCACAAAATTTATTGCTATAAAACATCTACGAAGGATCATTTAAGGAATAGATTTGTGGGTTCAAGTAGTAATATCTAAGTATATAGTCCCTAATACTGTGGAGGATTGGGTTATAAATTCCCTCAATGAATTAAATAATGTCTCAATCATATAAAAGTGTGTTATTATCACAATCCATTTAGTTGGTAATTGGTTGATTTAGTAAATTGGGAAAGATGATCAAGTGAAAACTGGTCTTATCCCTTGGGCAAGGAGAAAAATTATGCATAAACTTGCTTTAGAGATGATTTAGCGGCTAAGGAACAAAGGTTATTATAATGTTTAATAGGTTGCAAACTAGGAGAAGAGGGCAACTTGGCATAAAAAATGACTATCATAGGAAAAACTTGGTATGGGGCTAGAATGTCAAAAGGAATGGAAAAGGTACACCAATATAATAAAAGGCTACAATGTTAGACGCAAAGAAAAGAGGACTAGTTGATTTGTTCATTAAATCCCACGAGGGATTATGTTCCAAAAATGGAAAACCTATAAAACACTAGCAAAAGAAGGAAGTGACAATTAGCAACTCCAGTGGTTAAAAAATCATTGTAAATTAAAATTCTCAACAAAAAATAAGAATACATAACAAGGCTCCTTGTTGTAGCAGCTACAACCACCCTCCAAAATTTTGGCCTACACCAATTTTGGAGCCTCCCTTGAAGAGTTTCACTTGATGACTGCACACACTCGGGTTCACTCTGTGAGTTCGTGTGAGTCTTTACATTCGCCTTGATTGTTTATTACACTCAAGTCTCTGCATGTTGATGTCTAAGTCATGCTTGTGACCGTTTTATGGTTATGCTCAAAGTCTTTGCTTCGTATGTCTTTGATGTGTTAGCCATTAAATCATCTATCGCACTCACACACGGAGTCACATTCATTGTCACGCAAGCGTCATCTTGATCATTAACGATCAATCACGAGTGTCATGCTTGTGGCACTTGTAGTGTCGGTCAATCATGTTTAACATATGTATCCAGATGGTTTGGTCATTTCATCGTCAAGTCGTGCGAGTGTGTGTATGTATGATCACTTATGCATCTTTCAAATGTTCACACAATTAGTCATTTTTGCTCAAGTTCTGACAACCAAACTCTTCACTGACAGCCAGACCATCACCCTGCTTTCAAATTGACTGACTATCAACCAGAACAATGCAAAAGCACCAAGCTAGTTATTTCAAGTTGTGCTGCTCATAAGAATTTTAATCAACACTCATGCTAGCCACCCAGACAGTCGACCAGCTATTCATCTCAGAAATTGTGCAGTTCTCATGAGCAGGCCTCCCATTGCCCATTAGTCAACTCTGCTAAGAAATTGCACAGAGATGATCGACAAGCCAGCCTCCTAGCCTTGATATATTTTTCCTAGCCAGTAGCTCCCAGCAACAAACTGCCTATTCCCTCCAAGAATTGCGCAGTTTCTTCTTCTAATGACTGAGCAACCAACTGGCAGTTCCCTCCAGGAATTGTGCAAGTCTGGCTGCAAGTGACCCCAACAGCCAATTGGCAGTTCCCTCTGGGAATTGCACAGATCTTGTTGCTAGTGACCTAAGTAGCCAACTCGCAATTCCCTTTGGGAATTATGCATATCTAGCTACCAGTGACCCTAGCAGCCAACTAGCAGTTCCCTCTAGGAATTGTGCAGATCTGGCTGCCAGTCTCCTAAGCAGTTCCCCAGGAAAATTAAGCAATCCATGCCTGTTGATCCCTCATGCAGCTTGGCCTGTTCCTTTGGAAAATTGCATAAATTTGGTTTTCTATCCCCTGCTGACTGTTCATTCCAGAAAATGCGTAGAGAACGTCTACCTTGCCTTCCAACAACCTGGACTGTTCCTCCCACAATTTGCACAATTTTGCCTCTTGGACGGGCTAGACCTTGTAGTCAGTGATTATCGACTCAGATCACCTATCTCCATCTCTTAGTGACTCTTGCACAATTTTCATCAGCAGTTTCCTGGAGCCATCATCTTGCATTGTAGCCCTACTACCTCTTGCGGTCGCTTGCATTAGAATGCTCATGTGTCATGGTAGACTAGGAGGTTTTGGATTTGATGTCGTCTCGTCGTGAGCGACTGCATGTACAGGTACACCAACAAACATGTCAAGGTGATGAACGGGATGAACGAAGGGAGCACATGCAGATGGATAGGTTCAACAACGGATGAACGAGCGAAGCATGCGAAGCGGAAAAATGCGATCAACATGCACCTTCGTGAACAAGTGATCCTATCAAGCCTTCCAGCATGAAATCAAGGAAGAACATGCTAAAGCTTCATCAAGAAAACCAAGGACCATCGAAGAATCCACTTTTCCATGCGGAGGTGAAGATATGGTACACCATGAAGACATCCATCACTCAGCAGCACTCTACCTCGACATGCACTCCAGCAGCAGCACGAATGTACCAACAATTTCATGTAAAGACATGTAGAGTCCATTCATGCGTCATGTTGCCCACATCTCTCCTATGGGATTGTTGTCAATCAATATGATGTAACATGGAAGTCCAATAGACCCATGTTTTGAACATAAAGTCATGTAAGTCAGAAATTCATGGAAGTCCAACAGTCATGAGGGTAGTCGAACAACCACAAGGGTCAGTTTCGCCCTTAGCTATAAATACCCTCCTCATTTCTACATTAATGGACTTTTCACCTCAGCTCCTCCCAACATACGTATCTAGATGGTTTGGTCATTTCGTCGTAAGTCGTGCAAGTGTGTGTCTATATGATCACCTATGCATCTTTCGAATGTTCACACACTTAGTCATTTTTGCTGAAGTTCTAACAACTGGACTCTTCACTGATAGCCAGACCATCACCCTGCTTTTGACTCAATCAACCTTCAACCAAAACAACGCATAAGCACCAAGATAGTTCTTTCAAGATGTGTTGCCTGCAAGCATTTTAATTAGCACTCGCGCTGGCCACCTGGATAGTCGACCGACTGTTCATCTCAGAAATTGTGTAGTTCTCATGAGCAGGCCTCCCGCTACCCATCAATCAGCTCAGCTTAGAAATTGCGCAGAGATAATCAGCAGGCCAACCTCCTGGCTTTGATGTAGTTTTCCTAGCCAACTGTAGGCTGCCTATTCCCTCGAGGAATTATGCAGTTTCTATTTCTAGTGATTGAGCAGCCAACTTGTAGTTCCCTCTAGGAATTGCACAAGTCTGGTTGCCAGTGACCCCAACGGGCAACTGGCAGTTCCCCCTGGGAATTGCGTAGATATGGTTGCCAGTGACCCCAGCAACCAACTAGCAGTTCCCTTTGCGAATTGGGTAGATCTAGCTACCAGTGACCCCAACAGCCAACTAGCAGTTCCCTCTGGGAATTTTTCAGATCTATCTGCTAGTCTCCCAGGCAGTTCCTCAGGAAAATTGTGCAATCCCAGCCTGCTGACCCCTCATGCAGCCCGACCCATTGCTCTAGAAAATTGCACAAATTGGTTGTCTAGCCCCTGCTAATTTTTCATTCCAGAAAATGCATAGAGCATTCCTGCCTTGCCTTCCAGCAGCCTAGACTATTCCTCCCAAAATTTGTGCAATTTTGCCTTCAGGCCAAGCTAGGCCTTACAGTTAGTCATTGTCAACTCATATCACCTATCCTCATCTCCCAGTGACTCTTGCACAATTTTCATCAGTAGTTTCCTAGATCCATCATCCCACATCACAGCTCTGCTGCCTCTCCTGGTCACTTGCATTCGAATGATCATGTGTCATGGTAGACTAGGAGATTTTGGATTTGATGTTGTCTTGTCATGAGTGAATGCAGGTACAAGTACACCATCAAACATGTCAAGGCAATGAACGGGATGAATGAAGGGAGCACATGGAAATGGAAAGGTTCACCAATAGAAAAATGAGCAAAGCGTGTGAAGTGGACAAACACAACGAACATGCACCTTCGAGAACAAGTGAGCTTGTCAAGCCTTCCAAAATGAAAGCAAGGAACAACATGTTAAAGCTTCATCAAGTGAAACAAGGACTATCAAAGACTCCATACACTTCACCATGAGAAGGTGAAGTTATGGTACACCATGAAGACATCCATCACTCAACGACACTCTAGGTCGACATGCACTCCAACAGCAACACGAATGTACCAGAAATTTCAAGTCAAGTCATGTCGAGTCTAGTCATGTGTCATGTTGACCACATCTCTACTATGGGCTTGTTGTCAATCAATGTGATGTAACGTGGAAGTCCAAGAGACCGACTTGTTGAACATAGAGTCATATAAGTCGGAAATTCATGGAAGTCGAACAATCATGAGGGTAGTCAAACAGCCACAAGGGTTAGTTTCACCCTTGGCTATAAATACCCCCTGTTTCTGGGAAAACTAGTATCTATTCAGATCTACTAGTCCCACTAAGACGGGTAGCTATCTTAGAAACAAACAATTCAAAGTAACTTGTGTTTTTATCTTTATGGAAGATAGATAAGTGAGAAGCAGAGAGCACCAACCTTACTCTTTCGCTTGGCTCCTTGCTTGTTTCATCTCTCCTTTGATAGAGCTCGCCACTCCTTCCTCACTTGTCCCACTTCAAAGAACACTTGTAGAGGCAAAGCAACAAGAAACCATCAAATCATAGTGATCTATGATACTATAAATAATGTAGAATCAAAAGTACATTAACCATATAATTTTATACACAAATACAAGATTCATAAACACATAAGTATATGGAGGAAAACTCAAATAACTTTATTGATAGTAGAAGCAGGAGAGAGGATTACAACCCATCTTTCTGATCCAGCATCATGCTCCCAGCATGAAAGCCCTTTTGACCTCATGAAAAGCAAGATCACCTAACAATACAATGTCTCAAATAGAAACCAACAGTACTTCTTTATATATTAAAAAATTCCAGCCTCTGGATCTCTAGGATGAGGGATCCATATATAGATATTTGCAGGGGGTGAGTCAGCTTCTGTGTTTTTTATTAGTGCTATTTCACTGATAGTCCTTGGTTCCCCTTGGAGATTTCATGATCTCTTACTCATCCTTGGGAAAATTCAGAGAGGCAAGTGTCATATAAGCAGTTTCTAGAATATTCTCTGGGTTTCCACTTGGCCAACTACCTCTGCCATTTGTCTAGTCTCTCCCATCACACCCTACAAAAGGCCTTTTCAATATGTATCACACCCCTCGTGTGTAATAGGTGAGATGCATCACACTTTGACCAAAGAGCAGTTTGTATGGGTCAATTTTGACCAGTTCTGAGTAGTTTTTCAAGTGGAACTTCTGGGAAATGATGTAATCAGTTGACCTTGATCTTTTAGGGTATGAAACAACACTTTTAGGGGTTTAAAATCACTTGGTTTATCGACATATGTGAATGGGGTTGCAGTGCCCAAATATGTTTATAACACCCCCTCATTTGTAAATGAATGGACTTTTCACCTCAGCTCCTTGCACATATGTGTTCGGTTGGTTTGGTTATTTCGTTGTCAAGTCGTTCAAGTGTGTGTCTGTATGATCACCTATGCATATTTCGAATGGTCACACACTTAGTCATTTTTGTTGAAATTCTGACGACAAAACTCTTCACTAAAATCTAGATCATCACCCTGCTTTTGACTCGATTGACTGTCAACCAGAACAATGCATAAGCACCGATCTCATTCTTTCAAGATGTGTTGCCCGCAAACATTTTAATCAGCACTCATGCTGGCCACCCGCACAGTCGACTGGTTGTTCATCTAATAAATTGTGAAGTGCTCATGAGCAGGCCTCCCGCTGCCCATTATTCAACTCATCTCAGAAATTGTGCAAAGATGATCAGTAGGCTGGCCTCTCGGCCTTGATGTAAAGTTCCCAACTAGCAGCGCCTAGTAGTAGACTGCCTCTTCCCTCCAGGAATTGTGCAGTTTTTGCTACCAGTGACTAAGTAGCCAACTGGCAGTTCCCTCTCAAAATTACATAAGTCTAGCTGCCAGTGACCCTAGTAGCCAACTTGCAGTTCCCTCTGGGAATTGTGTAGATCTGGTTGTCAGTGACCCTAGCAACCAACTAGCAGTTCCCTCTAGGAATTGTGCATATTTGGCTGCTAGCCAATTGGCAGTTCCCTTTGGGAATTGCACAGATCTGGTTACCAGTCTCTTGGGTAGTTCCCAGGAAAATTGCACAATCCCTGCCTGCTGACCCCTCATGCAGCTTGCCCCGTTCCTCTGGAAAATTGCACAAATTTGGCTGTCTATCGCCTGCTGACTGTTCATTTTGGAAAATGCACAGAGCATGCATGCCTTGCCTTCCTGCAGCCCAGATTGTTCCTCCCAAAATTTGCACAATTTTTCCTCCCGACCAAGCTAGATCTTGTAGTCAGTCTCTGTCGACTCATATTGCCTATCTCCATCTCTCAGTGACTCTTGTGTAGTTTTCATTAGTATTTTCATGGAGCCATCATCCTGCATTATAGCCTTGCTACCTCTCCTAGTCACTTGCATTTGAATGATCATGTGTCATGGTAGACTAGGAGGTTTTGGATTTTATGTCGTCTTGTCATCAGTGATTGCAGGTACATGTATATCAACACACATGTCAAGCCAACGAACCAAATGAACAAAGGGAGCACATGCAAATGGATAGGTTCACCAATGGATGAACAAGAAAAGCATGCAAAGTGGATGAACACGAGGAACATGCACCTTCATGAATAAGTGAGCCTATTAAGCCTTCCAGCATGAAAGCAAGGAACAACATGTTAAAGCTTCATCATGTGAACCAAGGACCATCGAATACTCCGCACACTTCGCCATGCGAAGGTGAAGCTATGGTACACCATGAACACATCCATCACTCAATGACACTCTAGCTTGACATGCACTCCAACATCAGCACGAATGTACCAACAATGTCATGTCAAGTCATTTCGAGTCCAATCATGAGTCATGTTGCCCACATCTCTACTATGGGCTTGTTGTCAATAAATATGATGTAATGTGGAAGTCCAAGAGACCCACTTGTTTAACATAGAGTCATGTAAGTTGGAAAGTCATGGAAGTTGAATGGTCATGAGGGTAGTTGAATAGCCACAAGGGTCAATTTCACCCTTGGCTATAAATACCCCCACTTGTTTGTACATGAATGGACTTTTCACCTCAGCTCCTCCCACATATCCAAGAGAGTATAATATTTTCTTTGAGGAGTAAGTAGTGGATCCAATGCCCCGCTGACGGGGTTAGTGATGTATGGTGTAACGATGTGTCTTGGAACTTTCACTTAATTCATAAGTCTGTCAACATGCCAACACGTTTTCACACATGTATTGTATTTATTGTAAGGCTGATCTTTAACACTTGTAATGCATGTTGCTTTTAACCATGTGTTCTGCATATGAAATGTTTCATTTGTTGTAATGCATAATCTATTATTGGAAATGTTTTGTATATGCTGTTAATGTTGTCCCATCCATGTCGACTACTCTATCGAACATCAAACAAACCTTTCACATGAACCTTGCTGTAACAACCGTTGCACTCATCTTCAACTGATCTATGAGTGTTATACTTGTTATCTTACCTTGTATGTTGTGACTGCCACATCTGAGTGGACTTCTCCACCAGAATCTGTGTATGGCCTTTGTTTTGTGTGTTCCTAGTTGAGTTGGTACTAATCCCTTTCAACCTAGAACTCACCTTCACCTTTTCCCCTCATAGTGAAAGAACCATTGGCACAAGTACACTTACACTCACCAGGCACACGAACCTCACTTCTTGAAGACAAAGTGAATCACTCTTCTGTGCTAACAAGTAAAAGTTGAGGCAAATCCTTAAGACAATGGCAACCGAGCCATCATACCGGATGGAACTCCCACACCAAACATGTGTGAGGTCTAGTTGGGACTTCATACTAGGGTGATCCCCTGAATGTTGGCAGGTCCAACACTGTCAACATTTCTGGTGCTATAAGGAGGGTAGCTAGTTGTACATGGCTGAAACTCCCCTCACACTCACTCATCAACCATCTAGTCAAGGAAGCAACTCGCAACCCTCTCTCACAACTCTGCATTTGGTTACTCCTCACCTCCTAGAATTGAACACGAAATTTCATATCAACACCTTTTCTCCATCCGTCCCATCACTTGCAAGTTCGCGAAGTAGTTGGATTGATCCCATATGTACAATACCTTCCACACGCATCTAAGAAGACAAAGGCCACTCCCATAGGAGTGGTTGTATCATTGGTGGAAGAAGCAGTCCTTACTACTCTTGAAGGTTTGGAAGAAGCTATTGAAGATGGAGAGGAACCTCCAATCTTCTTTGAAGATGAAAAAGGCACTCTTGTGGTCATGGAATCAAACTCCAGTATAGGAGGCAGAGGGGAAGGCAATGGAGGAAGTGGAGGTAGAGACAAACTAACAGACTCAGATCCATAACCATCGGATTCTGAAGGAGAGGAAGAAGACGAAGAGCATGAAGAGGACAAAGAGATGGCTGACACAAATCTTGATTGGATGACTCAGGGACCATTGGCTCTCCCAAATGTTCTGCACAAGATGTTGACACAAGCGAAGAGAATGAACATCAAGTTTAACCCTGACAGTGTGGTGAAGGCAGAAGACCACTTAGACAACTTCTACCTACAACTGCAGACCTTGAAGTACGTTATGATGCTGTAGCATGTAGATTGTTTCCATGTGCCTTGGATGGTTAGGCAGCTGCTTGGTATCACAACCTTCCACCCAACTCTATACAGAACTAGGGTTCTTTCAAATGCATGTTCCTTGAAAATTTTACTAATGACAAGACCCCAGCCATGCTACTCAAAGAATTGGGGAGCCTCAAGATGGAGGGAATAGAGAGAGTAAAAGATTTCAATCAAAGGTTTACGCGTATCATGAACAAGTTTGCAACAGATTCCAAACCTCATGACTCCATCACTATCGACTATTACACATCTACACTCCCAACCACCATTGTGTAGTTTGTCAAGCAAGCTCTGAAGCCAATAGTGTTAGAAAACTATGAAGAGGATATTGTTGTTGAGAAACACTTGCGTGCCATTGGATTCATCAAGGATGATGAATCAACAAAAGGCTCCAAGGATGCGAGAAGAAAGCCCCAAGAAATGGCGAGCAAAGGCAGAGACAAGGAAGCAACTAACATTGAGACCCTCTCTCGCCTTGTCAAAAACTTGATCGCCGAAATGTTTGAACTCAAGCAACCAAAGACGAACACATTCACGAATAGTCATCTGCCTAGATGGAGATAAGCAAGTAGTTCATCAATCGGCTCATCAAGCAATAGCTGGGTCAACTCCAAATCTACGCAGAATCCTATGTGCCAACTCGATCAATGTGTTGATCCTAAGTACTCTTCCTTCGATGAAGAATTTGATCCCGAGATCTCTTGTTCAAATTGGAAGCGAGTTGTTACCTCTGTCTGTACTCATACACTCAATGTGGATGGTGACATACAGGAGAAATCAGAAGACACTGATGATAACAAAGAGGTTGCATTGGATTAAGTACCAAGTTTTAGGCATGTGGTGAATGCATATCAGTGCTCACAAGTAGTCTCGAAGATGAACACCGAGAAGTAGCCCCAAAATAAAAATGATCGCCACAATATTAAGAGTAAAGGGTATCCCCCGACACTTGAGGAGATGCAAGAGAAAGTGAGACAGCTAATAAAGAAGGCCTATCCACCAGCTACCTCAAAGCAACAAACACAAAGCAAGTCTGGGAAGACAACAATGGATAAGAACACATCCGTGAGAAGCAAGTTGTAGAACAGTCTGCCAAATAGCACAAGCATCTGTTCCACCTCGGACACCTCAGTGAATCTACCACCTCTAGATTACAACATAGTCAATGACATAAAGAAAAATCAAGCGAACGTCAATTTGTTCGAGTTAGACAAAGTCCAGAGCCAGTGAGATATCCTGCTGTGCACATTGGAACAAATGGAAATAGACAACGTGACCTCTACTAGCAAGGGAGGATGCACACCTCCCAGATCACTATCCACTGTGCTCGATACACTCCATATGGAAGAATTAAACTCAAGTTGCCCCCCATTCCTTCTTTCATTTGAATTTTCAACTACAATGTCCACAATTGTTTGGTCGATTCTGGCATGGAAGCTAATGTCATGCCGCTCTCCATTGCTAAGAAGATCAATGCTCGATGGAGAGAAACATTCGCGAGAATCATCCAACTTGATAGAACATCAGTACCGGCCATTGGTGAACTAGGAGATGTGATCCTCTAACTATCCCATGATAGTTGAGTCCATCACGTAATTGTTGTGGACATATTGGAAGCATATGGTCCGCTTCTCAGCAGACACTGGTCCCACAAGCTAGATGGGTACTTTGCTACAGATTGGTCTCACATGTGGCTTCCGTACAAGGGAAAATGCAACCAAATCCGGGTGTTATCCGAGAGGTATATGAAACACAATGTCAGTCCCCTTGATGGTGAAAATGAACCATTGGCCTTTGTGGAACTCATGTTTGGCAACTACTTCCTAGAAACGAAATTGGAGTGTTATCTCACATGGCCAACCCCAACCTCATCAGATAAGCAATTGGGACTCCTTCCTCGCCCAACTGATGATAATGAAACTTGTACAACTTGTTTTTCTATTAGTAGCAGTAGTAGCAAGATTAGTAGTAGCAGCAGTACCAGCACACCAAATGGTCCATATACAGACAAGTGGTGGACCATGAGTCTTGAGAAATCAAGAACGCATGATGATTCAAGGAATGAGTGCACCTCAGTCATCCAAAACAATGAACTATGCATGATTTCACATTGTTTGAAGTTCAGAGTCACAAACAATTATGTTGAAGCACCCATGCTAAACACACGAAAGACCAACACTATGAACAAATAGAGCAATTTAGGGATCCACCATGATTTGAAGATGGCTAATCTTTGTACAAGTTATACATTACAGCAACAACCAATCGTCGACCACTTAATCAAATAGTACCAGGATGGGCCTACATGAGTAGATGATGAACTGAGTACCCACTACATGCAAACAATCCAACATGAAATTCTAGACAAAGGAGAAGAAAAGCCATTACAACAAAGAACATGTAACATATTCATGTTGTTTGTACTCCTTTCACCGAATAGATTGATTAAAATTTTAAGTGTTTGGATTACTTGCAAAATTCATCATCACACTTGGTTTTCTGATTTAAATCCTCCACATAAGATATCTGGGAAGCTCCACTTACGCATTGACTTCATAAACTTGAACCCTTCCCATAGTAAAAACAATTACCTTGTGCCATCATTCGAGCCCATGTTGCACACAGTACCCGAGACAACAGTGTTGTCTTCACTTGAGGGTTTTCTGGAATGCCACCAGGTTTCGGTAGTGGAGCCCGGTGGACCGACACTGGTCCATGATAAAATTGGCTCACACACCTATCATTTGCAATCACTCGATGGGAGGATTGGTAATCTTCCTATAAAATGGCGAAGTCCTCAAAGATTGGTTCAGTAGGTCGGGTCGTGCTCATGCCTTGTACATAGTCTGCTTGCCACTTGTTGTTTCATTTCATTTATTTTTCTTATTATATTTGCTTTTGCTTTGTTTTATTATGATTACTATTTTTGTTCATGTGCATTTTATTTTTTTGATATATTACTATTTCTATTTCCGGAAATAAGTGCTGCCAACTACTACGTTTTGGCCTTTGAATAGAGTATGTGGCTGAAATTTCGAAGAGACTTGTGACACTGCAACACTTGGCTAGTCTTGTGTTCTTTTTCCTTGTGCTTGGTTACAAACTTCAGTCGATGGAGTCCTGACAGAAATACGAACCATCTGTAGGGAATCTTTGGTCCAGCTATGAACTTGTGTCCACACTGGGAAACCCCATGCCTATATTCAGCCTTCTGCTCTGTGTGTTGAAGCTAATCCAATTAGTAGAAATGAAGAAGGGGAAAAATTCTAAATGAAAAAACCTATGTCAGAGGTCTTACATGCTTCTTTTAAGGAACAACCTTTTCTTATCTCAATAAGTTGGAATTCCTCTTCCGTCCCAAAAATAAATAAGTGCCTATGCATTGTTCTCTTAAAAAATACAAAGGCGAAAGAAGAGAAAGGATTCCTGTGCAGAGAGGTAAGACATGCATCTCCACCGGGTTACTGACCAAGCTCACTAGAAGTGGAGAAATGTGTTTTCTTGTGTGACTCCATCGGGGTACTGTCCAGGCTTGCTAGCAGTGGAGCAACACCCGAGATGAAAAATTATACTCTGAAAATATTCAACTCGCGAACTAAACTACCCTTCCCAGATTTGAAACACTGAGATCTAAGATGAAATTTTGATTGTGTTTGACTGAGTTGGAAAAGGGTGAACCATGTATGTCCATGGGGTAAGTGGGGAAATTGAAGTAACCTGCACATCAATTCAATACTTCCTGAAGGACCAAGGCCCTATGCTAGTAATGAATCGAAAAAGAGAAGCTCGAGTTCTACTAGTGTGTCTCCAATTGTTGTAGTGGCTACAACCACCCTCTAAAATTTTGGCATGCACCAATTTCAGAGCCTCCCTTGAAGAGCTTCACTTGATGACTGCACACACTTGGGTTCACTCTGTGAGCTCGTGTGAGTCTTTACATTCGTGATGCTTGTTTATTGCACTCAAGTCTCTGCATGTTGATGTCTAATTCATGCTTGCGACCCTTTTCTGGTTATGCTCAAAGTATTTTCTTTGTATGTGTTTGATGTGTTAGCCATGAAAACATATGTCGCACTCACACACAGAGTCACATTCACTGTCACACAAGCATCGTCTCGATCATGAATGATCAATCACAAGTGTCATGCTTGTCTCTTGCACATCGGTCAGTCATGTTTAACATATGTATCTAGATGGTTTGGTCGTTCCGTCATCAAGTCATGCGAGTGTGTGTCTGTATGATCGCCTATGCATCTTTCGACTGTTCACGCACTCAGTAATTTTTTCTGAAGTTATGACAACCAGACTCTTCACTGACAGCCAGACCATCACCCTCCTTTCGACTCGGTCGACTATCAACCAGAACAATGCAGAAGCACCAAGTTAGTTCTTTCAAGTTGTGATGCCCGCAAGCATTTTAATTAGCACTCATGCTGGCCACCCAAACAATCGACTTGTTTTTCATATCAGAAATTGTGCAGTGCTCATGAGCAGGCCTCCTGTTGCCCATCAGTCAGCTCATCTTAGAAATTGCAAAGAAATGATCAATAGGTTGGCCTCCCATCCTTGATGCAGTTTTCCTAGCTAATAGCTCCCAGCAGTAGACTTCCTATTCCCTCCATGAATTATATAGTTTCTGCTGCCAGTGACTGAGCAACCAACCGACAGTTCCCTCTAGGAATTATGCAAGTCTTGTTGCCAGTGACCCCAACAGCCAATTGGGAATTCCCTCTAGGAATTGCGTAGATCTAGTTGTGAGTGACCCCAGCAACCAACTGGCATTTCCCTCTAAGAATTGTGCAAATCTGGCTACCAGTGACCCTAGCAGCCACCTAGAAGTTCCCTTTGGGAATTGCGCGAATTCGGCTGCCAGTCGCTCAGGCAATTCCGTAGGAAAATTGTGCAATCCCTACCTGCCGACCCCTTATGCAACCTGACTCGTTCCTCTGTAAAATTGCACAAATTTGGCTATCTAGCCCCCACTGACTGTTCGTTACAGAAAATGCGTAGAGCATGCCTGGCTTGCCTTCTAGAAGCCCAAGTTGTTCCTCCCAAGATTTGCACAATTTTACCTCCTGACCGAGCTAGACCTTGCAGTCAGTCACTGTCGACTCAGATTGCCTATCTCCATCTCTAAGTGACCCTTCTGCAGCTTTCATCAAGAGTTGTTCAGATCCATCATCCCACATCACAACCCTGTTGCCTCTCCCGGTCACTTGCATTCAAATGATCATGTGTCATGGTAGACTACGAGGTTTTGGATTTGATTCCATCTCGTCATGAGTGACTGCAGGTATAGGTATGCCAACAAACATGTAAAGACAATGAACTAGATGAACGAAGGGAGCACATACAAATGGACAGGTTCACAAATGGACAAACGAGCAAAGCATGCGAAGCAGACAAACGCGACAAACATGCACCTTTGTGAACAAGTGAGTCTGTCAAGCCTTCTAGCATGAAAGCAAGAACAACATGCTAAATCTTCATCAAGTGAACCACGGACCATCAAAGACTCCACACACTTCGCCATGCGGAGGTAAAGCTATGGTACACCATGAAGACATCCATCACTCAGCGACACTCTAGCTCGACATACACTCTAATAGCAGCACGAATGTACCAACAATTTCATGTCAAGTCATGTCGAGTCTAGTTATGAGTCATGTTGCCCACATCTATACTATGGGTTTATTTTCAATCAATGTGATGTAACGTGGAAGTCCAAGAGACCCACTTATTGAACAGAAAGTCATGTAAGTCAAAAATTCATGGAAGTCAAACAGTCATGAGGGTAGTCGAACAGCCACAAGGGTTAGTTTCACCCTTGGCTATAAATACCCCCCTCATTTGTACATGAATGGACTTTTCACCTCAGCTCCTCGCACATAGCCAAGAGAGTCTGTAATATTTTCTTTGAGGAGTAAGTAGTGGCTCCAATGCCCTACTGACAGGGTTAATGATGTATGGTGTAACGATGTGTCTTGGAACTTTCACTTAATTCAGAAGCATGTCAATAGGCCAACACATTTTCACACATGTATTGTATTTGTTGTAAGACCGATCTTTAACACTTGTAATGCATGTTTCTTTTAACCATGTGTTCTACATCTGAACTGATTCCTTTTTTGTAATGCATAATCTATTAATGGAGATGTGTTTTATATGTTGTTAATTTTGTCCCGTCTGTGTCGCCTGCTCTATCAAACATCAGACAGACCTTTCACATGAACCTTGTTGTAACAACCGTTGCACTCGTCTTGGACTAATCTGTGAGTGTTGTATGTGTTATCTTACCTTGTATGTTGTGACTGCCGCATCCGAGTGGACTGCTCAGCCGAAAGCTGTGTATGGCCTTTGTGTTGTGTGTTCTTAGCTGAGTTGGGATTGATCCCTTTCAAACTAGAACTCACCTTCAACTTTTCCCATCACAGTGAAAGAACTATTGACACAAGTACACTTACACTCACCAGGCATGCGAACCTCACTTCTTGAAGATAAAGCGAATCACTCTCCCATGCTGACAAGAAATAGTTGATGAAAATCCTTAAGACAATGGTAACCGAGCCATTATACCGGATGGGACTCCCACACTAAATGGTGTGAGGTCTAGTTGGGACTTTATAATGGGGTGAGCCCCTGAATGTTGGCGGGTCCAACACCATCAACACCCCCACATTAGAATTTTTTTAGAAATGAAATTATATCAGGCAAGAATGGTGTTGTCAGTGCCATCTTGTATAAGAAACGATTTAGTGTATCACTATGCAATCTCCATATTCTAAGGAGGTATAGAAATAGGTGGAAAGGGTGATAGAAATAAAGAATACTTAGGGAAGGAAATAGTCTTGAAGTGGCCTTTCAAGTTTGGTGTAGTACAAAGGAGACTTATAAGATTAAAAAAATGTCCCTTAACATAACCTGAGTTATATGGCTAGCCACAAATGTAAAGTTGCTTGAAGGTAAGTAAACATCACCCCTCAAGTGTGAAGTCTAGGCCATAAATATTTTGAAAGCCTACTCACAAGTGGAAGAAAAATGTTTCTCATTCTTAACATGCAATGGCAATAAATGAGTGCATAAATCCTAGAAATTTTGTATGATGAAACTCTCAATTTATTCACATATTTTTCACATACACAAATGGGGAATTTTGAGGTCTAAAATGGGTCTCCTAAGGAAATAATAAAATTATAATGGAAATAATAAAATAATATTACATTACATCATCAAATTTTAGAGCGAAAAAATTAAAAAAAAAAATTTCAACTTATCTCCCTATGGGTTTATTCAAATTTCGAGCGGAAACACTCTTTGGATGCAAAATTTGATTCCTCATCCAAGGAGTACCAAAGTTACATACTTTTGATGGACCCTACTACAAGAAAATGAGAGATACATGAAAAATGTGATTGCAATCGCGTTTTTTCATGTACTTCTCATTTTTCATGTGTACTCCTTGGATAATGAATTAAATTTTGCATCCAACTAGTACCCCCACTCAAAATTTGAGTAAAACCTTAGGGAGATAAGTTGAAAATACGAGTTGAAAAAGTAGTTTTATTATTTATTATTTTTTTATATTTTTGCTTTTTTACTCCAAAAATGGTGAATCGTCCCCCATGATTGACATCATTATATTGAATCATATTGGTTCTTATAAATTTTATTTTGGTTGTACGTTGAGGCTCATTTTAGACCTCAAAATTCTGCTAATGTCTCTGTCTCCTAAACCTTATTAGAATATTATTTAAACTATTTCAAATTTTTAATATTATAATTAATTTTCAAATTTAAAATTAAATAACTTATATAATAATTTTGCTATCAATGAAGATAATTTTATATCATAATAAAATTGAAAGAAGACTAAAATTAGAGCTCTGTGAGAATAAGGAGCATCAATGATCAATCTGTCCTACAAGCTTGATTTCAAAGGTATCTATCCCATTGCCAAAAGCCATGTCAAATCACTCATATTCTATAGGTTCTTGGAGTAGGTGAGCATATTAGTGATACAAAGTTGGCTTAAAAGGTTGGTCTCCCACACACAACCTTCTCAAATATTTGGCTCTTTATGTGGTCGGGCATTGACCATCGGGTGGAGAGACAAGTGAAGAAATATCAATCTTTTTCTTAAAGAAGGGAAAATCTCGAAGTCTTTCCTTGTAACTTAAACACAGTCAACATGGGAAAAGGAAAATTACCCCTCTTTTATTTTCTCAAAGGTGTTTGGTGGAAAACAAAGGATAGTGCATGCTTCATTCCATTGTAAATATAATGTCACTATTTTTGTGATGTTTCTGGCTACAAGACAATATATGGAGGAGATGTCTATTATTTTGAATAACTCAATGTCGAGCAAGTGATTGTGAAAAGGGGATCAATATCCACCCTGATAGAAGGATTGTGATTGTTTTAAAAGGTTTGTGTCTATCTTACACGCAGTGTCATGAAATAATTAGACTTTAATAGATAGATCATTTTATTGGTTTTGTTGAGAGATTTTCTCAACAAGTAATTTTTTATTTGAAATTTGTTGGATCTCACGAGAACTATTTATATGGCTTATAATATAGCTTTATAAGCCATACAAATAATTTTGTGTTCCAAAATATTTCCTCTTCCAATTTTTGTATGTCAAATTATTCCTTCCTTATAACTTCCTTAAAAAACATTGTCAAATTATCCCTTTCATTTTATCCAATTTTTGTATATCAAGTTCTTTCTTCCCTATAACTTCCTTAAACAAGATTGTCAAATTACCCCTTTCATTTTGTCAAAGGTGGTAGGGCCAAAATGAAGGAGAATGCATGCTTCATTCACTTGTAAATATGCTCTTATGTCTTTCTCATGATTCAAAGTACCAAATTTTCTCTCGAAGGGATGACACTATTATTTTCAAGAACTTAATTCACTTCCAGCAACCTAATTCACTTCCATTTCTAAATTTGTACCCTATAAATAATATATCTATCTCTCTATCCTATGCAAAAGAGAAGAAGAGTTGATGATAGAAATAAAGAGACATGACTCAAATTCTGCCAACTAGCAACTCAATACATTGCTTACGCCAACCATACATGGGTATGGAGTGCAATATTGATCTAGCTATCAAATTAACTTCTAGTTCAGTTAATATTAGAGATGGAAAAGGGAAAGTAGACAATTGGAGGCAGGGGAGTGATGCAGGAGCATCTAGACTTAGCCAGCAATGTGAAAGTATGTTAACATGTTGTGGTTAAACAAGTTGAATTTCACTGACCTGAGTGGTCAAAAGTCAATTTTTACTGAGAGGGTTGGATCTCTCAAGATATTAGCTATATTTCATTATTGTAATAAGTAGAAATTGTCTTATTTTAGATCCAAAGATAATTTGTTAGCATAGGTGTGTGATAGAGCTTGAAAATAGAGATTGACTGTTAGATTGTTTAAAAATAGGGGTTGAGTAGTTAGAGTGGGATTCGATTAATAAAAAGGAAAAACATGTAATGTAATATAGGATTGGCAGAGATGAGAGACGATTGATCAAAGTAGGAGCTAAGTAATAGAGTGAGGATTTAGATTGAGACGGAGGTCTTTTAATCATTGTAATAGAGCCAAAGGCTGAGACTCTGTAACCTTTTCTTTTATAACGAATAATTGATTTTGTGTGTATGTTTATATAATGATGTGATGGAAACTCTCATTTCACTTCTAATTATTCACATTCGGGAGAACATCAATATTTCTTTGTTTTCATGTTTTATGTTATAGACACAGAGTTAAACAGAAATTGTAGGTCTTTAGTGTTATTACCATTGTTGATGCCCGGTTAAGTCCCAACCATTGATCCAAGTTCTGAACCAACGGTGAGAAACCTCACCAACCATTGGATCACCATATCGCATCACAAGATTTGTTTATAAGAAGGGCAGACCTCAGGGCTTAAAGAATTGTGATGTGCGATCATCACAATATCACATCACAAACAAACAGTGGAGTGTGATCAGTCCATGGTCTTAAGAAATTGCGAAGAGTGATTGCGATACATCGCATCGTAATATTTCAACAAAAAAGGAAATGGGCCTCAAACCTTGGGAAGATGCAATGTATAACATGCGATGCGATCGTTGAATTAAATCGCATCACAACGATTCAAAGAGGAGAACGCTAGGCCCTAAACCATTATGACTTGCGATTGTGCGATACAATGTGGACCGTTGGATCTAAGGCGAGACGATCTACGGGGAATCAAGAGAGGTTCTATTAAAAAGGGGAAATACTAGTGTTCAGTTATTAAAAGGGTGGAAACCAGAGTAGCGCAGTGAAGGGTTGGATTGTAAAGGAGATAGCAAACATGGGGCTGATTGTTGATATTTCTCAAAACCATTGATTCCTGCATCATTTATGGTATCAGAGCACAGAGAGATTAAGGTTGATTACAGTAAACATGTCGCCAATGAGAGGAGTTGACATTGGTCGAGGAAGACTGGAAGCAAATGCAGTTATGCTGGAGGAGATCCGAAGTCTGCATACGAGGATGGAAACAATTAAGACTACTCAGAGAAGAAAACCTGATGAAGGGGATGACAGTGCTAAAGAAGAATCTTTTGAGGAAGAAGAAGAGGAGGAAAATGAAACTACAAAAGTTAATAAGATGTTGGTGAAAGTAGGAGGAAAACCATAGGTGGAAATTCCTACGTATGAAGGGAGTCTCAATGTAGAAGAGCTAATGGATTGGATCAGGTCATTAGACAAATATTTTGACTATGAAGAGGAAGCTGATGACAAGAAGAAGGTGAAATTTGTACTTACCAGATTGAAGGGTCATGCGGCTATTTGGTGGGATGAGCTACAGGCATCCAGAACAAGGAAAGGAAAGTCCAAGATCAAGAAATGGGACAAAATGGTGAGTAAGATGAAAACCAAATTTATGCCTAAAGATTATGAGTTAAATCTTTTTAAACAATTGTAGAATTTAAGGCAAAAAGGAATCTCTGTTAAAGAATAAACAAAAGAGTTTTATAGATTGAGTATTAGAGCAGGACATGTAGAGGATGACATGGAGAAGGTAGCCAGATATATCAATGGCTTATGATATGACATACAAGATGAGATCAACTTGTTAAGTCTGAAGACTATTGAGGATGCCTATCCAGAAAGTTTGAAGGCAGAGGAGAAGATGTTGAGAAAAAAGAATTAGAGGAATAGAGGAAGAAGCTCAGTAAGAGGTAGAGGAACTACCAGACCAAGGGGATAGCAACATCAACATGAAGCAGGTAGTTCAAGTAGAAGACCACCACAGAGAGGGGATTTTAACAGAGGAATAGTTGCACCCAGAGGAAGAGGCCGAGGAAGAGATATTTGGTGCTACACATGTGGAGAATGGGGACATGTGTTGTGGGACTTTCCTCATAATAAACCAACAAGTTAGAGGAATGTGAATGTGGCTAAGGTAAAGCTAGATTCACCTCAACTTATGGAGAAGGAAGAACCCCCTGAAGTAGGATAATCCCTATTGTTGAGGAGGACATTGCTTAAGACAGAGAAAGAGATTGAAGAACCAGCGCAGAGGAAGAATTTATTCAGAACTACCTGTAAATCAAAACGTAAGTGTTGTAAAGTAATAATTGACAATGGAAGCACTAATAACCTTGTTTCTACAGAGATGGTGGACAAGCTCAGATTAGCAAAGACAATGCACCCTACTCCTTACAAATTGGCGTGGATGTAGAAAGGACATTAGATTATTGTGACAGAACAATGCAAGGTTGAAATACAAATTGGTTCATATAAGGAAGTAATATTATGCGATGTAATGCTAATGGATGTATACCATGTATTGTTGGGAAGACCATGGCAATTTGATCGGAAATCTATTCATGATGGGAGAAAAAACACTTATACTCTGGAAAAGGATGGAAATAAACATACATTGCTGCCATTGAAGGATGACGCTAACAAAGGAGCACCTGGAAATAGTGTTATGCTGATGAGTGGAAAAGAGTTGTTGCAAGAGATTAGAAAAGGTGAAGAAATGCATTTTGTTGTCATAGGGAGACCGAAGGTAATTTTAACTTCCACAAACTTAGATGATTTACCCGAAGAAATACAAACTTTGTTAAATGATTTCGCTGATATTATTTTGGATGAGTTGCCAAATGCATTTCCACTAATCAAGGGTATTATTCATCATATTGATCTAATACTAGGAGCGAGTTTACTGCATAAAGCAGCATACAGATTAACTCCTCAAGAGAATCAGAAGTTGGAAGACAAGTGCAAGAACTGATAGATAAGGGATTAATCAAAGAGAGTCTTAGCCCATGTGTTGTACCAATAGTACTCAGTCCAAAGAAAGGAGGTGAATGGTGTATGTGCACAGATTCTAGAGCCATAACCAAGATCACAATCAGGTATAGATTTCCTTTGCCATGCATGGATGATTTAATGGATTATTTGACCGGATCAAAGTATTTTACTAAAATAAATCTCAGAGTGGATATCATCAAATAAGAATTCAAGAAGGAGATGAATGGAAGACTGCATTTAAAACAAACAGTGGGTTGTATGAGTGGTTAGTGATTCCTTTTGGACTCACTAATGCACCTAGCACATTCATGAGATTGATGAACGAAGTCTTGAAGGAATATGCAGGCAAGTTTGTTATTGTTTATCTGGATGATATTCTAGTTTTCAGTAAAAGTAAGGAAGAACATCTACAGAATCTTAAATTGGTTTTAAGAACTTTGCAGAAAGAGAAATTACTGATAAATTTGAAGAAATGTAGTTTCATGAAAGAAGAATTAATTTACTTTGGATTTGTAGTTTCTAAAGAAGGATTGAAAATGGATCTAGAGAAAGTCCAAGCAATTTGGAACTAGCCTATTCCTAGAAATATATTTGAGGTAAGAAGCTTCCATGGTCTTGCAAGTTTTTACAGAAAGTTTATTAGAGGTTTTAGTCAGATTTGTGCACCAATTCTTGAAACAATTAAGGAGACTAATCAGCCGTTCAAGTGGATAGAAGCAACAAAAAAGAATTTTAAATTTCTAAAGAGGAAAATCAGAAAGGAACTGATTTTAGCTTTGCCTGATTTTGAAAAAGTCTTTCAAGTTGAAACAGATGCTAGCAGGCGCAGTTCTGAGTCAGGGACAAAGATTGATAGCATACTTTAGTGAGAAATTGAATGAAGCAAAGAAGAAGTATTCTTCTTACAATAAAGAGTTTTATGCTATTCTACAAGCCTTAAAAAATGGAGACATTATTTGCTGCCAAAGGAATTCATATTGTATTCAGACAATCATGCATTACAGTTCATAAATAACCAGCAGAAATTGAACCAAAAGCATGCCAAGTGGGTAGAATTTTTGCAGAGATTTACTTTTGTGATAAAGCACACAAGTGGTAAGTTGAATAAAGCCACTGATGCGTTGAGCAGGATAAGTTTTATTGTACAAGAATTCAAAGTTGGTGTTGTAGGATTTGAAGAAATGATTGAAATGTACAAAGGTGATGCAAATTTCAAAGATATCTATACAGTAGTTCAAAATCGAATAGTTCATAATAGAAACCAATGGTTATATTATCTCACCCAAGGAGGCTTATTGTTTAAAGGCAACAAATTGTGTATTCCCAAATGTTCTATGAGGGAAAACATAATAAATGAAAAACATAGTGGAGGATTATCTAGTCACTTTGGACAAGATAAAACCTTTTCTCACGTGAATGCTTTTTATTATTGGCCAAAAATGCAAACTGATGTTAAGAGATTTGTTGAGAACTGCATGATATGTTAGCATGCTAAGGGGAGAAGTCAGAACACAGGATTGTATCAACCATTGCCAATACCAAACCGATTGTGGGATGCAGTTAGCATGGATTTTGTTTTGGGATTACCAAAAACCCAAAGAGGGAATGATTCCATTTATGTTGTGGTAGATAGATTTTCCAAGATGGCACATTTCATTGCTTGTAAGAAGACTAGTGATGCAACACATATAGCTAATCTATTTTTTTCAGAAATTGTAAGATTACACGGATTGCCTATAAGTATTGTGTTTGATAGAGATATAAAGTTTGTAGGACATATCTCGAGAACTCTTTGGAAGAAACTAGGAGCAAACCTCAATTTCAGTTCAACATACCACCCTCAAATGGATGGAAAAACCGAAGTAGTAAACAGAAGCTTGGGAAACATATTGGGAAGTTTAGCGTATGAAAATCCTAAGCAATGGGATTTAGCACTAGCTTAGGTTGAATTTGCTTATAATGACACTCCAAACCGAAGTAATGGAATGATTCCATTTCATATTGTTTTTGGAATGAACCCAAGAGGTGTGTATGAGCTCAGAAATTTGGGTAAACAAGAGACAAGAAGTGCAAAAGCTGAAGAGTTTGCAAAACAAATGCAAAGAATTCAAGAAGATGTCAAAGGAAGATTGTAGGAAAGCAGCGGTCAATACAAATAAAGAGTGGATATGATTCCAAGTGGGAGATTTAGTAATGATGTATTTGAGAAAATAAAGATTTCCTACTAAGACTTATAATAAACTAAAGATGAAAAAGATAGGACCATGTAGAATTGTAAGAAAGTTTTCAGCTGATGCATATGAAATTGCGTTGCCAGAAGGGTTTGGAATATCACCTATTTTTAATGTTGCAGCTTTGTATCCATGCAAAGGGACAGAGACAGAGCTACAAGAGGAAACTATAGAATATGAAGTCCAAACCTTGAACTGGGAAGAACAAATGCCAAAGATTGTTAAGAAAGAAGTGGAAGTTGTTTTGGAGAAAAGAGTATCCAAAAGAACTAGAGGACAGATTTATTTTCAATATCTATTCAAATGGAAAGGACATTCAGTGGAGGATGCTAGCTGGTTGACTACAACAGAGTTGCAGAAGTATGGAGTAAGCCCTGAAATTCTGAAGGATGATTCTTTTCTTCCCCGGGAGTCTGATGCAAGAGCATCTAGACTTAGCCAGCAATGTGAATGTCTGTTCACATGTTGTGGCTAAACAAGTTGAATTTCACTGACCTGAGTGGTCAAAAGTCAGTTTTACCGAGAGGGTTGGATCTCTCAAGAAACGAGTTGTATTTCATTATTGTAATAAGTAGAAATTGTCTTATTTTAGATCCAAAGATAAGTTGTTAGCATAGGTATGTGATAGAGCTTGAAAATAGAGTTGATTGTTAGATTGTTTAAAAATAGGGATTGAGTTGTTAGATTGGGATTCAATTGATAAAATGGAAAAAAAATGTAATGTAAAAGGATTGGCAGAGATGAGAGAGGATTGAGCAAAGCAGGAGCTAAGTAATAGAGGGAGAATTCAGATTGAGACAAAGGTCTTTAATTTGCTGTAATAGAGCCAAAGGCCAAGACTCTATAACCATTTTTTTTATAATGAATAATTGATTCTGTGTGTATGTTTATATAATGACGTTATGGAAACTCTCGTTTCACTTCTGATTATTTGTATTCGGGACAACATCAATATTTCTCTGTTTTCGTGTTTTATGTTATAAAACACAGAGTTAAAAAGAAATCACAGGTCTTTAGTGTTATTACCATTGTCGATGCTCGCTTAAGTCCCAGCCATTAATCCAAGTTTTGTACCAACTATGCGAAACCCTGCCAACTGTTGAATCACCATATCGCATCGCAAGATTTATTTATAAGAAGGGAAGACCTCAGGCCTTAAAGAATTGCAATGTGCAATCATCACAATATCGCATCGCAAACAAACAGTGGAGTGTGATCGGTCTGTGGTCTTAAGAAATTGCGAAGAGCGATTGCGATACATCGCATCACAATATTTCAATGGACAAGGAAATGGGCCTCAAACCTTGGGAAATTGCGATGTATAACATGCAATGCGGTCGTTGAATTAAATTGCATTGCGGCGATTCAAAGAGGAAAACACCAGGCCCTAAACCCTTGTGACTTGCGATTATGCGATACAATGTGGACCATTGGATCTAAGGCGAGATGATCTATGGAGAATCAAGAGAAGTTCTATTAAAAAAGGGGAATACCAATGTTCGGTTATTAAAAGAGTGGAAATCAGAGTAGCGCAACGAAGGGTTGGACTGTAAAGGAGATAGAAAACATGGGGCCGATTGTTGATATTTCTCAAAACAATTGATTCCTGCGTCAGGTAGAAGTAGAAGCCCTCTTTTCAATATGTTTGTTGGTTTTTCTTCTCCTTCTCTTCCGATTTTGATGATGGAAAGAGAAGGGAGGAATTAAAAAATTAAGATGGGGTGGTTCTATCCATTGTTTCTGCAGAAAACCATTTCTGTAATGTAAAATTTATTCACCTCGGAAATCAGTATGTTATTCTTTTGATTGAAGGATCATATAAAAGGTGCCAGTAATACATATTTTCGTGTAAATTCTTTACATGAAAATGATTTTCAGCTTCCACCCGAATTACTCGACATGAGTGAGTTATGGTGATATACATGGGATGGAGTTGCGGTCTGAGTGCTTCAGAATGAACAAGTTTTGTTGGAATTTAGAAGGCGGTCAATTGCAAATCCAAATCCAATAGAGGAGGAAGTTGCAGGAAACGCCATTGAAGCAAAACACGCATTCCTTTCTACTCTACTCTCCTCTCCTCTCCGTTTAGAATTGTCAGGATTGGTTGGATATAAATTTATGTTTATGTTCTGTCAACGATTTGTAAGTCAATATATGTCGATGTCCTAATTTAACTATTTTTTCTTTTCTTTTCCGATGGAATTCGAGCTACTAATCTATTGATTGACCATGGTCATCTCTAGATGCATGAAAGTGCTTTTCTTAATTACTAAATTTATGTTTATAAATATATGTCGGTGTCCTAATTTAACTATTTTTTTTTTCAATTGACCATGGTCATCTCTAGATGCATGAAAGTGTTTTTCTTAATTACTAAATTTATGCTTATAAATATATGTCGGTGTCCTAATTTAACTATTTTTTCTTTTTTTCTGATGGAATTCCATCTACTGATTTATTGACTCTGACAAGGACATATGTTTCCTCTTATAAATGGTGTTGCCAACCGAGTACACAATTCTTTTAATGTAAGAAAGCGAAATTCTAGTTGTAATTTTTTTTTAAAGAATTTTAATTTTTGAAGTGTTTGAATTTATAGTAGAAATAGATTCAGCACCATTAACCATTCTGAGACATCTAACATCTTGAAACTTGACCACTATAACCAGGATTTCCAAAAATTTCTACTATTTCTTTTCAAAATCCTACTAAAATTTCCATTGTTTTCTTAGCAAAATTACTAAATTACTTGATAAATAATTTTTTAATTAATAAAAAGCTTAAGAATGAGATTAACTCCCTTTCAAATAATTATAAATAGGTCTTTATTAATTTACCTCTTATAGGTAACATCACCTAAAATGTATCTAGTGTAAATCTTATTGTTATACCTGAAAGACCATGTTATATTAAACCAAGGTATATTGTAATTAGGTTTATGATCAAATACTTTTTACTTTTCAAATTTTTTTGAAAAAAAATAAATTTTTCTAAAAATATAATATTAATAAAATTTTTGAAAAATAAAAAATAATTTTAAATTTTCCAAAATTTAAAATTCTTTTTTTCCAATATGTTATTATGTGTCTAATTTTCAACAAATTTTGGGGAAATAAAAAATATTTTAAAAACTTAAATTTAAAAAAAAAAAAAAAAAACATTATAGTTTTACCAAGTGTCTATACAATTCTGCCATCAATAATCAATTAACAATGACAATAAATACTTATATTAATTCAATTAGTGAGTAGTTCAGTACCATCAACATTTATCGATCCTCCATGATCATATTATGGGTGGTTTTTTATCCATCCCTATCCAATATATCATAATACGCATCTCATACTTACCCAATATATTAGTGGTGGTTTTAGAGAATATTTTACTCCATCTACTTCATTTTGTTGCAAAGCAGAACCGCTCAAACTAGTTAGTCCCTGCCATTTGGCAATGGCCAGGGACTATAGTAATCGGAAATGATGTACTTAACATTAGTTTACCTGCTTGAACGTGCTTGTTTATCGAGTATAAACAAAGTTTTTTAGATCATAGTGGTTTATGGTCTTATTTGGCCTCTTCCCGAGGCAGAGGCGCTGAAATCATATATTATCTTGCATTTGTCTGGGTCTTTCTCATTCATTTTTCAGAGATGTTGATTAATGCTAACATTAATCCGGCAATATAAAATGCTAGCTCTTATTGCATTTGACTTATCACGAACCTGAACCGGTTGATATCACAACGGGTATTCTTTATATATTTTATTCTCCTTAACACTTTGATAGATATATACAAACATTTCGGGCGGGCTCTTTACAGCCGTAAGGATTACTGAAATTGCCACTGTTGCAATGTGTCACTCTGCATGCTACTGTGGTGTCTATAGAACAGATGCTCTGCATGCTGTTGTGGTGTCTACAGAACAGATGTTGCTGAGGGGAGACAAAACAGAGGTTGTATAAGCATACCTAGAAGCATATCCAGATCGATATGCATAACCAATTGTTTCAGGTGGTGAAGAATGAGAACCCAGATCAGATTGAACAGTTGGTTCAATAAAAAATTCATGCGCATAAGATGTTGCTGGAGGGGTGGACAGAACAAGATATTGTAATAAGCATACCTAGAAGCATATCCAGATCGATATGCATAACTAGTTGTTTCAAGGCGGTGAAGAACGAGAACCCAGATCCAGATCGAACAGTAGTTTCAGTAACAAATTCATACGCATAAGATGTTGTTGAGGGGAGACAGAACAATATGTTGTATAAGCATACCTAGAAGCATATCTAGATTGATATTCATAACCAGTTGTTTCAGGTGGTGAAGAACGAGACCCAGATCCAGATCGAATACACTAGTTTCAGTAACAAATTCAATACGCATAAGCAGTAGCTTCAAGTGAATCATTGCGGCTTGCCTGAATAGCACGTGGTAAGTCCTAACTTGCCTGCCAAAACATAATGGTTCAGCAAAGTAAATCCATGAATCTGAGGTTGATCTTATGATGTTAAATTTTGATATAAGATGCAGCTGCACAATTATTTAGGAAAATTCGATTAAAAGCAACCAAAATCTAGACTTAAATAGTTGTCACGGGCATTACCTACTCGGCAAAACCATCTTTAACAAGACACACAATGCCAGTTAAATTTAAGGAAATCTCAATATGTGATACATAAATTTCATAGTGGTAACGAAAAGAAAATAGTAAAAAACATATAACTCACCTTATGGAAGGAACTCCTCCTCCTTCATTTTCCGCCAAGACAACGTCCAGTTCCACTTGCTTGTCATTGAGAGGCTTGGCCATATAGAGGCTCTTTTGCCCCTCATACCAAAAAAGAAGTGAATCTCAATATTTACAATTTTAATAGTATTTTCTAGTGGAAAGGGTTTTCATCTTTTTCTTTATCATCTACAGTTTATAAATCTTTGTTTAACTTTGTTTGTTGCTTGTTATTACATAATTGTATAGTTGTAGTGACCAACTTGGCAGCTACAGGAATAGCTCCAGCCGAAAGTAAAAGAGTTTATTCTGCAAGAATCTTCAAAAGCATCAGTATTCCTTCACTTTATTACTTTTTCCACCTCTACAATGACACAAATAGTCACAATGACGCAAACAGACACATATGAAAATGACCAAAAATATACAAATTTTGTTCTTATCAGATTCAATATATCACAGAATTGAAACACCCATATTGTCAGAACAAGGTTTGCAAATTCAAAACTGACTCATACTCTGTAGCTTATGTTGTGGGCTCTATCTTCACCTGTGCCTCTGCTATCTACCCAATGCCTTTAATCTACGAGGCATTCGTAACTGAAATGATGAAGAAAGGAGTCACTTGGTACCTAGAATCGGCCGTGCTATCCCCTCCATACTGTATTTGCCCTGGCTGTTTCAGTCCCAATCAGCTGACACCTTGCGGCCTTCTGTTTGTCCTCTTTTATGCTCTCCGCATCCTCAGAATTCAACATTCAATCAAAGCACGTATCACAGTTATCACAAATCTTCCCTGTGAAGCAGCAGAAAACGTATACAATAATAATACTAAAATAGTAAAGCAGCATTCACCATCCATGGTTAGAATGAAAACTGACACAGTAAACAAGATATTACTTCTTTCCTATTTAGCCCGTAAGGTTGAGTCAATGAATGGCGATAACAACACAAGTAAAAACAAAACCGCTATGTAGGCCATCGCTGCTTCCGCCTCGCCTGGTCACATAGAACTCTTACAAAAAGTTTTAAATGCATTGAATCTATATGCAAGAGTATGATAATATATATGGATAGAGGCCGAGAATTCTGTTTTCGCCTCAAGCCCTAAGAATATGCCAATTTTCATGACAGATTACAAGTAATTTTCATGCCAGATTACAAGTATCTGATTTGAAAGCTGTATATTTCAAAATTGGTTCTACCTCAGACAGACATGTATGGTTCTCCAGCAGCCCTAGATACATCCTTCGTTGTCTCATAAAGGGGGTTCCTTGCTGCCACATATAATGAGTCCCTCACCTCCCTGCTGCCTCAGAGCAAAGATCTGTTGTCTCAGGTTTCGCTATGACGCTTGCGTGACCCAACATATGTTTTACACAGGCCAACACATGTAATGTATGCAACGAATCTAGAGTGTATGATAATGGCACACACAAGCACGTGGCTTGCATGCAATGTAATGGTGTTGGCTAAATATTTATGAGTAAACTTATGCCCTTTCATTTTAACTTTATGTACAGAATATTTAAATCCTCTGTGATCTAAACATGTAAAGGGTACACTGCCTCCGAATCCAATTCCTATTGTTAATTTTATATTTTAGATTTTAAATACGTCCCTTTTTTAAAAGTTATATTTTTAATTATTATTAATTTAAATTTAATGATTATACGCAAATAAGAAAATCTCATACAATGCAAGAAATACGTTCTAGGCAGTGAAATCGATTATTCCAACAAAATTGTCACTAAATTTTTTTATTTAGTTTATTAAAATAAAAATATGACATTATTACAAATCCGATTTGGTGTACCAAATTCATAGTTTAATGGTAGAATTGGTATATCAGGTTTGACGAACGTACAACAGAGCATTATTGAATGCTACATGGCATGCTTGAATTCTTCCCTTTATTCAATGTCGAAAAATAAAGGAACGGGAACAACCATCGCTTCTCTAGAAAGCGAAAATACACCAACAACCGATTAATCTTGTATTGGTTAGCTACAGTGGACTGGTATTTCTTGATTTCACTTATTAATTTTAAGCTGTATTTGACTGGTCAGTATGTGCATTTACTTACCGTACTTCTTCCCATAGTTGCTAGAAGGGCGGGGAGATACAGCGCCAGATGTGCATTCCCAGTGTGCTTACTGCCTTGCTTTAACACTGAGAAAGAAATTCAATATGTGATGGAGTGCATTCACTTAACGAACTTTTTAGAACTAACAGTGGCCCTCAAGCCAAGTATCTTATCTGCCCTGCCTTACTCCAAATACTTACTGCCTACATGCTTTGCCCTCCCACAGACGGATGCTACATGCCCTCCCTCTCTCTATATGGCCCTCGGCTAGGCCCTTCTTTAATGCTGCACCAGCTGACCGAAGTGGGATTGATATAATAAACTTCTATTTCCTGAGGTCAGATGACAAATATGATCCAACACGCTCCTGCATAATGAACAGGTTCGGTATACCTTGGTCCTGAATAAGGGATGTGCAGAGTACTTATACCAGATGGAGGGCTCCTGTTGATTCGAATATCCTACAGAATACTGGGCTACCGAGACAGGCACCCCAGCAACA
>APFE030370605.1:322636-355319 GCA_000404065.3 Pinus taeda
ATATTAGTTTTAACATTTTAATATAATTTAAATAATTTGAATAGTCAAATTTAGCCGTTTTTGGGTTTATTATAGCTGTTTGTCTAGTCTAGCTTAATATGGTCGTTTCTTTAGTCAAACCTAGCAGTTGGAAGATCTGCTCTCCCTATTTAATATGTAGCCATGATTTGACTCTTCAACTTGTCTTGACGATGAACCACACTCGGGTTCACTACAAATGTTTTTTTATGTGATTTACCCCAAAATACTTTTTCTCATAAACTTGATATGGATCAGAGCAGTCTCAATTCAACAATATTTAAATTGTGATATTAGTTTATTACTTTATTAAAAACAAATATTAATAAGTAACCAAACAACAATTTTTGAGAAATAATATTTAAATAATTTATTAAAAAAAAACATCAAAGTCAAACTTTAAAGGAGAGTAAAAAATTATAAAAATGACTCAAAATCTTAATTGAGACAAGATCATTTGATAAATAATTAATGGAAATAAAATAAACTAAATTGAAAATAATTAATCTAAAAATAAATAAAATGAAACAAAATTACACACAAGTCAAAAGAAATATATATATGTGTGTGTGTGTGTGCTCGCGCGTGTGCGTCGTGTCTATGTAATTCAACAATAATTATGGGGCTTAGGCTCATTAAACAAATAAAAAAATAGTAAAAGAAGTTAAGAACGAATAGGATGCTAAAATGCATAAAAAACAAAAAGGATCAAGAAAATAAACTCTAATGAAGAATAAATCAACAACAAATACTATAAAAAGGACGCCAATACCTACATAGATAAACAAACAAACAAAACTGAGAAGTATTTGGCAAGAGTGAGAGCTTGCCCCGCACTAGGTGGTAAAATTTTCCTTAAATAACAGTGATGGCTCCCTGCATTCATCCATAACAATCAGTCCACTGCTAATTTGATAACTCTGTGTGTGTGCCCGTCGTGTCTATGTAATTCAACAATAAATTATGGGGTTTAGGCTCATTAAACAAATAAAAAAATAGTAAAAGAAGTTAAGAACGAATAGGATGCTAAAATGCATAGAAAACAAAAAGGATCAAGAAAATAAACTCTAATGAAGAATAAATCAACAACAAATACTATAAAAAGGACGCCAATACCTACATGGATAAACAAACAAACAAAACTGAGAAGTATTTGGCAAGAGTGAGAGCTTGCCCAGCACTAGGTGGTAAAATTTTCTTTAAATAACAGTGATGGATCCCTGCATTCGTCCATAACAATCAGTCCACTGCTAATTTGATAACTGTGTGTGTGTGTGCGCCTCGTGTCTATGTAATTCAACAATAAATTATGGGGCTTAGGCTCATTAAACAAATAAAAAAATAGTAAAAGAAGTTAAGAACGAATAGGATGCTAAAATGCATAAAAAACAAAAAGGATCAAGAAAATAAACTCTAATGAAGAATAAATCAACAACAAAAACTATAAAAAGGACGCCAATACCTACATAGATAAACAAACAAACAAAACTGAGAAGTATTTGGCAAGAGTGAGAGCTTGCCCTGCACTAGGTGGTAAAATTTTCCTTAAATAACAGTGATGGCTCCCTGCATTCGTCCATAACAATCAGTATAACTGTGTGTGTGAGAGCGTAGTGTCTATGTAATTCAACAATAAATTATGGGGCTTAGGCTCATTAAAAAAATAAAAAAATAGTAAAAGAAGTTAAGAACGAATAGGATGCTAAAATGCATAAAAAACAAAAAGATCAAGAAAATAAACTCTACTGAATAATAAATCAACAACAAATACTATAAAAACGACGCCAATACCTACATAGATAAACAAACAAACAAAACTGAGAAGTATTTGGCAAGAGTGAGAGCTTGCCCCGCACTAGGTGATAAAATTTTCCTTAAATAACAGTGATGGCTCCCTGCATTCGTCCATAACAATCAGTCCACTGCTAATTTGATAACCAAATTATGATAAATTTCTCCAATATTTTATGAAAAAACAAAACAGAGATATCTGTTAAAAATAAAAAAACCTTCCCATTCTGTGTCTAAAATTTGTTTACTTTCGTCCACTAAATTTTACAGTGTTTTTGCTTAAGCATTAATAGGTCAAACTTTATCATAACCACTTAAACCACCATTTTTTTTGCGGTAGTCTAAAGAGGCGGAAGAGTTGCCTCAAAAGTTATGGAAATTCCGGTCATATCTAGAGAAAATCTGGCAAGAATTTTTGTAAATCCAAGTTATAGTTGTTAAACTTCAAAATTTTAGGTGTCCTAGATCTTTTTTATGGTGTTAAATCCATTTCCACCATCAAAAACACAATTCAAACACTGCCTTTCTAAGATTTTTTGAAATTTTTTTATCCAAATACCTGCTACTTTTAACTATCGAGGGAATTTCTTCGTCTGGTTAAAAGACTCCATTTTTTATTAATTTTAAAGATTTTATCCCTAATAATCAATAACGGGAGCATGAAGAACGCGCACTTACTACCTAATTATCTATAAATCGCTATCTTAAAGATTTATTAATCATCTTCCACCTCAATAATTCAAAGTGCAATTTGATTGCCAAATTCCAACGAAATAGTTGTGAATGAGGTACGTCGTATCAACTAAATAGTCACGTAATTAATTTTATGAATGAAGTAGCTCAGATCAATTCCACTTTCCGTTTTACGGACAATAAACCACCACCACCATTATCATAAAGAGGATTCAAGGTGCAGTTTGAATGCCAAATTCCAACGAAATAGTTGTAATTTTGTGAATGAAGTACCTCGTCTCAATTCCACTTTCATCTTTACGGACCATAAACCTCACCACCATTGAAAAATAAGCAAAAATAAAACACTATGACTGGTTCCACAACTTCTAATTTCCTATATACTAATATGAAATTAAGCGTATAGTCTTTCCAGATTTTATATTTTGCAATTAATTTATCTAAAAAATCATTTTAAGGTGTAAATTATAATAAATATTACAATTAATTATTTTTATTTTTATTGTAAATTTTGGGAATATTTTTTAAAATCAACAATAAGTTAAATTCAACAACTACTACCAACAGAAGGCCTCACAACCTACTAATAGACTCACGTAGGACTTATAGTTTTCCACTGCATAACAATATGACTTTAAGTTTTCCAAGTTGTTGCTCCTTCAACAAGACTACATTTCTAAAATACTAAATCTTAACAAAGTAGTAGTAATTTTGTAAATGAAAATGCCTCACATCTATCTCACTTTCAACAATACAAATATCCTTAATATGGGATCTCAAATCAAATACCCCCTTTAAGTGTTCCAAATGATTTTTTGACCCTCAATTGCATAAGACTGACCAACCCCTAACAAAAGTTGACCCTAAATAGATTAGCTAACAATATCAAACCTTATATTCTTAATACAAGAGACTATGATAGATGGGGAGAAAATCACTCAAGAACTTTCTAAGTTGTTTACTAATTGGGATTTTAGTTATATAGATGTCATTGGGAGATGAGAGAATCTAATTGGATGGAATAAAAACTATTTTAACTTCTCTAATTTTTAGGTCTTTCCTATAAGGTTAGGCACCTCATTTTTCTCTTTGGACCTAGGGAAATATGTTGCACATAGTGTTGTCATTGATGTCAATGGGGATGCCTAAGGAAGCAACAATGTCATTCATGAAGTAGTATGATAGCTTGACCTCTTAGCATGCCCTCACAAGTGAAGTCAAAGAGGTTTGACATTTATTGGGTTTTTGAAAAGGTTATGACATCATAATGAGCATATAGATAGATAGGATGGTTGAATATTCTTCATCGAAACCTTCCCAATCATATATCACAATTTGAAATATCCTTCCTAATGAGAAGTTATGGCCATTTGAAGATCAATAGTGGGCGAACAACCCAAACCATGGAGAAAAACCCACAAAAACCAAATTTATTAAATAGTACACATATTTTGGGCAGATCTATGGTTCAATAATAAAATCTATGACACATAGTGGCCCACCATTCATGAACTTTAACGATGTTAAAGTTTCGGCATGTTTTCTTAGATTAGACAACTCCAACAATTAGATGCGGACGTGAACAACAAATGACACATTAATATGCTTGAATTTTAACTAGGGTTGGAGCCCCCCATGCTAGCCAATCACCCAGTGCCACATCGTGCACTTTGATTAGCTAAAAGAGATTGAAGTGGTAGTCCTAGCATGCGTCAAAGTTTGATTGGCTAGAGGAGTTAACATGGCAGTCCTTATGATGCGGTGAAGATTAACCGACAGATGACAATGATATGGCAAGTAAGGCAATGACATGGCCTAACACATCATTTGAATGCCATCATCAAGGTGACATTGTGCCTCTATGGTTTTCCATGTGCAAGGTACATATGGTAGTTTTTGATTGATCAAAAGTTTGAAAATGGGTGCAACATAGCATGATAACATAATCATGCAAATGACCATGGATCCCCTAGGGACAGGGTCACATGGCATGGTCATATTGAAAAATAAAAGGGGTTGATCACTAATCTCAATAAGGTCACATGGTTATGGTGACATAGTCGGCATAATGGAAGCCTGGCTAAGCCCATATTACATTGTTAACATTGTGTTTTTGGTAGAGATTACATTAGAGAACAAGTTGTCCCCAAGGTTGGATCTCAAGCTCTGGGTCCACGTTGATACACACACACACCATGACCCCAATCAAGATAGAGGTTCAATCGACACAATGTATATCTTTGTGAACTAGCCCAAGGTCGAGCCTTGTAGTTGTGGTGCATTTGATATGTTATGTGAAGGTTGTTCAATGGTTTGTGTTTTTCAGACGATGGTATTTATTGTGTATATGGTATACCAGTGAAAGCTCCTTTGAGCTACGATGATTCTCATCATAGTGTTGTGCTCATAAACTGGGATATGTATGTGAGACATTCTCATAGTAAATGACTCATTAGTTAGGTTAGTTGGATATGTGGTTTGATTTGCTAGGCTTGAGTATGGTTAGACTCAATTAATTTTTTATATATAAGGGGTTATTTGGGAGTCATTTTTTATCATTTTGTAGAGTATTTAAGAGATCTGTAATGTACATTTTGTAGAACCATTGTTTGGAAATGGCCATTTTGTAGAGTGCAACTTGAAAAAGCTATTTTGTAACAGTTGATTTTTTTATTTTTTATTTTTATTTTTATTATTTGTTTATTTTTTATATGGTTTTTGGGGGGTTTTGGGTTCATTCCAAAGGAAAATTGGATTATGAAAGAAGCATGATGATCAAGATTTAGTTGTGAATATCTCTAAAGGAATTAAAAGCCTTGATGATGTGTTTTAGATGTTCAAAAGCGCTATTTTGTGTTTTGAGGGCTTATGATCAGGTTGCAATGAGTATTGTGTATATGATTTGAGTAGGTTCTAGGAAGGGTTTGTGTCAAAATGTAATAGGGTATGGATAGGATATGATAGGTTGATGACAATGTTATGACAATAATAGTATGAGCAGTTTGAAGACTTATATTAATTGAAGAGAAGACAGATCTAATTTTCAATATTGTGAAAAGTGGTCCACATGAAGTTGAATAAGGAGTTGGATGCCTCCACTAAGGTTGGTGCTTCAATCAATTTCAAGCTTACAAAAAGTAGAAACTTGTTCATCTCTGAGGTTGGTGCCTCAATTAGTTCATAGCCTATTGTAAGTGACTGCTTGCGCATTTTTCAAGGTTAGTGCCTCAATCAAGTTGTATCCCATTGTAAGTAATTTCTTGCACATCATGGGGGTGGGTGCTTCTAGTAGGTTTGTGCCTACAAATATATGTAATGAATTGAAGAATAAGGAGAAGAAGAATTGCTCAACATAAATTATCAATCTCTATATCGTAAAGTGATAAAGTGTGGTGCACCATATGTGCTTAGTTAACATTTTTCTTACTTCGTTGTTTTATAGATTTTATTTTGTTTTGCAGTTTTGTTTTTATTGATCACCTAAAGTGTCCAATGCAAATGGAAATCCTATTCTAAAGTGTTAAGAATACTTTTAAAGGTCGAGTATGGTTGTAAATTTCAAGACAAGGTTTATGTCCCTAATATTAACTTCCAAAACTTAGCACTTCAAAAAATCTCAAAACATGTTATTGATGAATTTAGTACTTAAACAAAAGTGTAAGTATGCAGCTACTTCAATCAAACAAAATATGAAATACTGTTCATGAAATCACTGTCTCTGCTGCTTGTCTAAATACAGAAATAAAAGTTAAGCTATTGCACTCAAACAAATAAAAAACTGCAAACTAATAAAAAGTAAAATCAAATCACAACATTCATATTTTGATCCCTCGCCAGTTAGTCTAGCTATGGATTTCGGAGGTAACCGTCAATGACATGAGCAATCCAATATCTAATTGCAGAAAAGTAAACTAAAATCAAATCACAACATTCATATTTCGATCCCTCGCCAGTTAGTCTAGTTATGGCTTTCAAAGGTAATTGTCAATAAAATGAGCAATCTGATATCTGATTTCAAAAAAGTAAAACGAAAATCAAATCACAACATTCTTATTTCGATCCCTCGCCAGTTAGTCTAACTATGGCTTTCGGAGGTAACCATCAATGAAATGAGCAATCCAATATCTAATTGTAGAAAAGTAAACTAAAATCAAATCACAACATTCATATTTCGATTCCTCACCAGTTAGTCTAGCTATGCCTTTCAGAGGTAACCGTCAATGAAATGAGCAATCTGATATCTAATTGCAGAAAAGTAAACTAAAATCAAATCACAACATTCATATTTTGATCCCTCGCCAGTTAGTCTAGCTATGTATTTCGGAGATAACCGGCAATGAAATGAGCAATTTGATATCTAATTGCAAAAAAGTAAACTAAAATCAAATCACAACATTCATATTTTGATCCATCGCCAGTTAGTCTAGCTATGGCTTTCGGAGGTAACCATCAATGATATGAGCAAGTTGATATCTAAACTAACTAACAAAGCAAATGAATAAGAATGAAATCAAAGCATAACTAAAATCGAAAAGCTAAAAAAAAACAAAGTCAGCAGATAAGTAAATCCCATGTCACTATTTGATGCAAAAACATGTAAAGAAAAAACTAATCTACAGTCAACTGGTTGAACACACTTACATGAATTAAAATTGCATGAATGGAAAATCTAAACTATCAAACTTGAAAGCAATCAAATGAAATAATGAAATCAAAGCAAAATTAAAAAATGAAATCTACTCTACCTTACATTCTAATGTGTTCCATGACATCTACTTCACATCTCCTTCCATGTTGAGAACATCAAAGCTTTATTCAAATTCTTCAAAATTAGAAAGTACAACAAAGCTCTCTAAAGCTTTCCAAAGCCATCGCACAAGCTAACAAGCTTAAGAACTAACAAGCTAAGACTTAAGAACTAACAAATGAAGGAGAGAGATCTCCTATTTATACAAAAACATGAGAAGTCATCTCATTAATGAGAGTCCATGAATCTCTCTCTCTACCTCTAGAGTCCTAATCAAAATAGTAACTGATAAGACACATGTCTTCTTAGAGTTACAATATAATCAGGAGATGTGACACATATCCTCATGATCCCATGATTCTTTCCACTCAAATTCGAATTTGGCCTTAGAGTGCCACATAAGGGTCTTCTAGAAGCCTCCTTTTGACTTACACATGTCAACAATCTCAAACCACTTGTTAGGTATAAGCATATGCACATTATTTTTTAATTTTTAACCACAAACTCACTTAAAAGACTTAGAATTAATAAAGATTGGAAAAACATAAATGTAACCCAATGATAATGAAAGTGGAATGAATGTGGTGACATAGTAGTGAAATGGAGGTGAAATGAAGGTGATATAGTGGACATAATAGTGAAAGTGTAATGGAAATGAATGACATTTTCAAGACCCAACAAGTATTGAGCAGGTTTATGTCAAAACCAGGAAAGGAGCATTGGACAACAGTGAAGTGGGTTTTCAGGTATTTGCGTAGCACTAGTGATTATGGTTTATGCTACCAAGGAAGACTAGGATTGGATAGAGTGTTGGATATTCGTGGCTTTGTTGATGCAGACTGGGCTAGAGATCTGGATCAGAGAATTTCTACAAGTGGGTATGTGTTTAACCTATTTGGAGGTGTAATCAGTTGGATGAGTAAGAAACAATCTTTAGTGGCACTATCAACTACAAAGATAGAATACATGGCCGCCACTCATGCAAGCAAGGAAGTAGTTTGGTTGCAAAGACTGTGTTCAAGTATTGGGTTAGTACAGGAAGCTATAAGGATAGGCTGTGACAACCAAAGTGCAATTTTCTTGGCAAAGAACCCCGCATATCATTCAAAGACAAAGCACATTGATGTTCAATATCACTTTGTGAGGGATATGATAGAAGACAAAAAGGTGTTGCTGGTAAAGGTGGACACTTTGAAGAATACTGCAGAAGCATTGACAAAATTTGTGAGCTTTGAGAAGTTCTCTTCATGTAGAGAAACAATGGGTGTTGTAGGGCCAAAAAAATGACTAAGCTCTCTTGTGACCCCCTGTGGAAAGAAAACAAGTGGGAGAATGTTGGGTTGTGTTATATTCTTTCCACAACTAGCCCACGTAGTTAACCAGGGGTTATAGGGAGGGAGGTCACAAAGGGTTTGAGGAGTACACGTAACCCCACTTTATGGGGTCTGGGGCAGTGCCCCAGAAAATTTTGGTTTTGGACCCTATGTTAGGATGGGCGGACCCACCTATGGTTTTGTGCATGATTTTCACACATGTTTTTTGGACATGATGGTTTTCGGTCCATGGTATTGGGCGCAAGGGTTTTCGGTCCATAGTATTGGATGCTTCAGCATATATAAATATGTATTATAACATTGAAAGAAACATAATGAAAAATCAAGCTAGTAGTCCCGGTTTTGGGATCCAGGGGAAAATCTCTTTGTATATGTGTTTTATGTGTTATGCTCTCGCATTTTCTTTTTGTGTTTTAGAATTCATATGCAGATAACTTCTATACGGGGTTAAACCCTACAACATGTAAGTACACAAAATAAAATGAGTGTATACGTATGCACACAGTTTCGTAGAAAGAAAAGCGTGTATGGGATGGAAAATTAAGGTTAAAGAATACCAATGGTTCATACCATGGTATTAGCCCACAATATTGAGCGGAATAACGGGTTATTGATCATGTATAAGAATACCATAGGTTCTAAGTGTTGTTTTGGTGCATGGTATTGGCAAAGGTTGTAGTATATAAGGAGGAGAATATCAAAGGGCTAAGTGTGCAAGTGAAAGGTTTTTTTTTTTCATGAATACTTCTATCTGAAGTATATTTTGTGTTGTAAGGGCTATGGTTATGATATAGATCTGAAACATCTTGTGCACCCTTGGATACAATGTTGGATCAGGATCATGAGACTTGAAATGACTTATCATTGTATGATATGATAATGGTTAGACTATATTTGAGTGCTAACCCATGTTTTATCATTTTAAATGTTATGATCTAGGTATATCTGAAGTCTTGAAAAGTTGTGAAGTTATAATTAAATAAACACAGGTTTGCCTAGGTAAAGACATGTATACACGCGGATTCGGAAATTTCAAGTAGCATATGCAGAGGAAGGGCTTGTTGGTCAGAAATAACTGATCTATCTTATCAGTGTTGCTATTTTTCTATTGTTTGTCAATGATGTCTTCATTAGATATGAAGTTAAATTGATTGTATAGGGAGATTGAGTTTGGGTGACTAATTGATTGAGTAAGAAGGGTGATCTTTGCTGCTATCTATTTAGAACTCTGTAATATGAAAATAGATCTTCAAAATGTCTTTGGTTAGTACATTTTTTTGGTTCAGAAGTTTTATGATTCAGTATCTTTAGAGGTATATGCAAGTTGGGTTACAAAAAGTAGAATATACACATAGGTTGTCCTCATTGAAGTAGCATATACATTATGATATATTATTTTTGAGGTTGTAATGGGCTATAGTTGTTGATGTAGTGTTCTGGTTTCAGCTATGTGTTCTAGTGACAGTGATCTGACTATCCAGATTGATTGATTGTGTTTTGCTTCATATTTGATAGGTTTTAGTGATTGGTTGATGTAGTTGTATTTAATCGTTGTATTGCAGTGGTGATAGATTTTGAGCTTCAATATTATTGACGGGTCCAGTCTAAAAATTTGATGAAACATTGCCTACATATTGTGTTGATGTGTACCAAGAGTATCCAGTGTAAAAATCTACGAAATGTGGTCCCTGGAGAAAGAGTGTAGGTGGTAGCCTTTTGTAGGTTGGCACCTACGCACTAGTAAAAATATAAGCTATTACAAGAGCTAGGGGGTTGGAGCTCCCTTCTAATAGAAGTTGGAAAATGAGTGAAGGTTTTAGCCTTCAGCAGGTATATGTCCACGTACTAGAAAAATTATGCACTAGTACAAAACATGTAAACAGTTTTTATAAGAAGATTGAAGTGAGACGACAATAGTGGTCGTTTTTTCCCACATTGGGTTTCCACCTGAAAAATCTTGGTGCTCATGTGTGCTACTTATGTGTGTTGATTTATTCTGTTTTATTGCATCTATTTACTACTTAATAAATGCACCACACTCTAATTTAAGTTTAGCATACAATGAATTAGATATTTTACAACTTTATTATCTATACGTTGGTTTCGTTCATTATAGTCATAGACATACGTTGTTTGGTTTCTAAAATCACGTATACATTTTGAAAAAGAAAAAATATTATTGCAAAAGTTTAAATACTAATTCACCCCCAACCCCCTCCCACCCTCTTAGTATTTTTCCCCAACAAGAAATTAGTACAAAATATTGTTCCGGAGTTAAAGGTAGTTGATGAGAACATTTACATCTAAGTGGCACTAAATTTTTAATCACATATACTCTAATATCATTCAAATATTTTAATATGGGTTACATAGCATTTGCAAGTACTCATCATTTATGTTTTTACATTTAATAATATAGATCTTTTTCATCATCACATAAATTACTTTCCTTGGAGTTCTCTAGGAGAATTGTATTTGTACAATCATTATTAACATTAATTACAATGTTTCAAAACATTTTCCCAAACTATTTAATATCAAACAAAATTCCATAATTGAATTTGTCATTATTGTGTTTTTTTAGATATTATGCTATAATTGTCACAATGTATTGTCAACATAGTAAAAGACAAGAATTAATACATAGTATTCCTATATGTTGGATTTCTATAATTGGAGATACAAATATCTACTTAAATTTTATTTTATTTTGGCATTCCAAATGTTAAACACAAGTACTAGAACCCTACGAATTGGGATGATAGTTTCCCATATATCTGACATATGCATAAAATAGGTTGTCTAGGGTTTAGAATTATTTATTCCTTTGAGGATTGTTTTGGACATTTCCAATGGCCCACAAAGTCCTTTTTCTTTTCTATTTTAAACTTGAAAGGCAAGTGGCAGATATGAGTAGGATGAGAAAACAACCTTTTCTGATGTCTAATTCAGTATCAAGATAGTTGCATGAGAAATGCATATATATAAAGGCTTATAGTAAGGGAATTAAAGTTGTGGATAATATAAGAAAGCATCATAGGAAATTGTAGAGGATTTTAGAGTTGATCATGATCAATGTAAAGAGAATCATGTATTAAAGATAGGAGGTTAAGTATGGTTTCATGTGTTCAGGGATCAAACTAAAAAAGAAAACCAAATAGGCATGGCTTGTTTACTATCTTTGAGAAAATTGCTAAAGGAAATTAAATTTGTTCACTTCGATTTATCCCTTGTATGACATATATTTAGTTGTTAATGAAGATATATTAAGGAATTTTAAGGCATCCATGTTTGAGATTAAAGAGGGATAGCTTATTGTATTTTCTATGTAGAATAGATGCCATATCATTATGTAACATTCAACATAGATTAAAGTTTAGATACAAAAATCTAAGAAAAGAATAAGAGGACTTAAGCTCTAGAGAGTTAGTTAGTAGACTAAATTAGCTCAAAAGGAAAAATCATATATTGAGAAATTAGTACAAAATATGTTTCCGAAGTTGGAGGTAGGTGATGAGAACATTTACATCTAAGTGACACGTAATTTTTAATCACATATGCTCTAATATCATTCAAATATTCTAAGATGGGTTGCATAGCATTTGCAAGTACTCAACATTCATGTTTTTACATTCAATAATATATATCGTTTCATCATCACATAGATTACTTGCCTTGGAGTTCTCTGGGAGAATTGTATTTGTACAATCATTATTAACATTAATTACAATGTTTCAAAGCATTTTCCCAAACTATTTAACATCAAACAAAATTCCATAATTGAATTTGTCATTATTGTGTTTTTTTAGATACTATGTTATAATTGTCACAATGTATTGTCAACATAGTAAAAGACAAGAATTAATACATAGTATTCCTATATGTTGGATTTCTATAATTGGAGATACAAATATCTACTTTAATTTTATTTTATTTTGGAATTCCAAATGTTAAACAAAAGTACTAGAACCCTACGAATTGGGATGATAGTTTCCCATATATCTAACATATGCATAAAATAGGTTGTTTAGGGTTTAGAATTATTTATTCCTTTGAGGATTATTTTGGACATTTGCAATGACCCACAAAATCCTTTTCCTTTTCTATTTTAAACATGAAAGGCAAGTGGCAGATATGAGTAGGATGAGAAAACAACCTTTTTTGATGTCTAATTCAGTATCAAGATAGTTGCATGAGAAATGCATATATATAAAGGCTTATAGTAAGGGAATTAAAGTTGTGGATAATATCAAAAATCATACTATAATTGTAATTATGTATTTTCAACACGATAAAACACAAGATTTAATACATAGTATTCCTATATATTGGATTTCTATAATTGGAGTTATAAATATCTACTTATAAATATTTTTATTAGTTAATATTTTATAGAAAGACATACTAAAAAATGTTTGAAAGTATTATTGAATTTATCAAACACACACACATGCAGAAATAAAAATAAATTGACAAATCCTATTAACCATATAAAACATTGATACACATGGAAAATATTAGCAAGAAGTACTAACATTTAAATTTAGCATAATTTTAAAAAAATATAGAATATATCTCCCATCATTAATGTTGTCTAGGTGTAGTAAGCATAGCTACAACTAATATGACAAGTACATGTCATTCAGATTATCACAATTATACCATTTCGTAATTACATAATTCCCTTCATCATTGCAAATACATTTTTCTTTCAAAAAATCTACAATCACAATGTTTCTAGCATCATGAAAACCCTTAAATATTTTACAGCTTTTCTTTGAAGGTTTGAGATATACGATGGATTCCCAACACCAACATGATTCTTTATAGGTATAGTTTCATAATCATGTTGGGTGAGAGGAGGATAATCATGGTCTCTCATGAAATCCAACTAGTAATGCAAACATGGAAAAACAACAATGTATTAATTGGGAGGGACAATTAGAGGTACTTTCACAATGAATTTGAATATGGTGTAAAAAGATGAAATGTCAAAAATCAAAATAGTTTTTGAAATACATGATTTTTTATTTTTAGAATTTTTTTAGAATATGTGAAATTTTAGTTTTTATAATAATGGTATGTTATTTTTCATGCAAAAAAATAATGCATGGTTTTTTATACCTCAATGATAGAATTCCCTTAAAAAAATTGTAGAATTGTAGAGAAGGCATGGTTCTTACGCACAACTATTTGTTCAAGATTTATAATGTTGATTTTATAATATTTCAAAATTATGAATGCCATTATATCCTTGAAATTACAATCCCATGTGTTCATGAAATGTATGAGGGTCCTACCATAAGAAAACTTTTTTTTTCAATAAGACTATATATCTTGGTATGTATTAGTATATAACACTTTTTGGAAGTACTATTATAATGTGATGAAAGTTATAAGATGAATAAAATATGTATGTACTTTAAGATTTTGATATGTGTCAAGTAAAAAACAAATTAATAGTCAAGTTTATATGTGTTTGTTGTTTGATATAAAATAGATTTGTGTAGCTTATGCAAAAATATCATGAAAATAGAGATATTAAGAGCCCTTTAGAAAAAATGAGATTCTGATGTATATGTGGTCCAAACCACTAGTTTTTTCATTTTAAACCTAAATATGAAGCAACCACGTCAACAAAATTATATGTTAAATTTGTTGATCCTTCCTAAAAATAGCTAAAAGGAAGTAACACATACATGCTCTAGAGTGTGTGCACGTCCATATAACACACTAGTGCTATTGTGACTAATCTTACTATGCACAAAGAATGTGACTATAGGTCTGACTAAGATAGCATGAGGAGAATAATGGGTCGCATTCCCAACATGATGCTTTTGAGGCTCAATATAAATGAGTAACACCTACTACCCACAAATCTCTTACAATTGTAGTGTTGAACACTTCCTCAAACGACCACACAAGAAACATGTATGGAATCCCTAGCACACTAGAAGGATGAAGGTGCCATGATTAAACAACAACACATGCCCTCAATGAGAATATGGATTGATCCCACACCATGAGTCATTCTTGGGGCTCTATCTAGTGTTATTTAGCATCATGGTAGGATACAATTTCCATGAGTATGTTTCGTGCACTAGAAATGGGCTTCAAAGTATAAACATGGTAAGTGGGAAAATAAGTAGCATAAGCCATAAATGAACCTTCTATAGCTTAGTCTTATGGTTAGGAGAGGAAATAACTAGGCCTTAAATACTACATCTCAAGCTTAATCTCCATGATAAAACTTATAACCATATGTAGCATAAACCCTCTCTAAGGTCTCTTTGGCATTGGCATTGGGTATGGAGGCCATTAGGATATTTTACACACCAAAATGGGTCATTTGGACTTGGTCACGGTCAACGTAATAAAATAAGCACACATGAATATTGTAAAATATATTCATGCATATGACCCTTGAATAAGTCCTTAGACCAACACAAGAGTACTTTGTATATATATTTTTTGTAAGCCTTCATGTAAGATAAAAGTGCAGTGAGTAGGTTTTGTGCATTAGAAATGGGTCTAGATGCTTAAACATGGTCAAGGGGTAAACAATTGCCCTAATCCCTACTTAAGCCTTCTTGAGCTTAGAGATGGCTATATGAGCCCTTTCTTAGGGGTGTTCGCCCTTGTAGTTGGATATGGGTGCCATTAAGATATTTCACACAACATATTTGGGTATGGAGGACTTGACCATAGATATTGTAGGTAAAAAAATCCTAAGACCATTTGCATTGGTTAGGTGAGAGAAACAATAATATTTGGCCTTAAACATATCTTTTGAAGCTCAAGTTCCATGCAAAAAACCAACAAATCTCTTCTATCATCATCATTCTCTCTTCCTGAAGATGGATCCCACTTGGGATTCGAAACGTCGGTTCAAAAATGATAAAACTGTGGATTCTCTGGTCATTCATTCAATTCCTTCAAATGGTTAAGGGGGTAAACCAAGCTTTAGATAAAGTAAAAATATTATAAGCATCTAGGGACAAACATAATGCCTCAAACCACCACACTTGAGCTCTCAAGTTTTTAGGTAGTTTCTAGGATTCAAGTGTCATGAATGAAACCTAAACCACCATAAATTACCTCTCATGGTGATCTTTGTTATTCAAGTAAGGATATGGGAATTATTAGGAGATTTTGAGCACTGGTATGAGTCTTGGGTCCTTGGACATGATTAAGAGAGGAGACCCAAGCCATCAGTCCAAAGGGAAACTTCTAGGTATTTAGGAAAATCAATGACATGTTGAACCACCATAAAGGACCTTTCCAAGGCATCATCGATCTTGAACAAGCACACATGTATTCTTGAGGGTATCCTTGGTCCATGATTGGGGAGTTGGGTGCCATTAGGTATTTTTGAGAAATAGGTATGCATCATAGGGCCCTATAATTAATCTAGGGATTAAGGACATACATTACGTCCTATATAAATCTTTGAGGCATACAAATCAATGAGTAATGCTTCAAATCACCACACGTCATCTTTATAGGTATCCATAACACTGAAAAAAGATGTTAATCCATCACAAGGTTTTGATCATTAAGTATGTGTTTTAAGGCCTTGATATTATTTAGGGGGAACTTAAAGTTAGATCTGTGACACCCCCTATTAGTATTTCTTAAAATTCTCGTATTATTATATATTTCCTTAGATGAAGAATAAAGCTTCTAGGAATCTAGGGCCAAATACACCATCTTAAGTTGCCACACCCAACCTCTCAATATTTTACATAGCTTACTAGGCTCAACTTTCATGCATGACACCTCAAATTACCATAGATGACATATTGAGGGGATATTTGGCATTAAAGTGGGGATGTGAGAAATTTTATGATACTTTTAGCACTAGGTACAGGTCTTGTGTCCTTGGACATGATCAAGCGAGAAATCACAATACTTACTTTCTAAAGCAAGATTCTAGGCATCTCAGGAAATCAATGATATGTTGAACCACCATTAAGGACCATTATAGGGTATTCATGTTCTCTAGATGGGGATAGTTAACATTATGATTTTTTGAACATTAAGTATGAGACTATGGAATTTCGATACAATTAGGGGAACAAATACAAGAGTTAATCCCTAAAGAAAGATTCTATGCTTTTAGGGCCAATAATGAATCCTTGAACCACTAAAAACAACCTGTCAAGGAAATCCTTTGCCTCTAAGTAAATATAGAGGTAGCGTTAGAATTTATGAGGACTAGGTATGGATCTTAGGGCCTTGGAGATAGTCAGGGAAATAAAAATCAACCTTATGCCCTAAAGAAAGCTTTTAGGCATCTAGGCTAATAAGGATGCCTTAAAAAACCAAACATGGTGTCTTGAGGGTATCCTTGGCCTATAATTAGGTATGTTAGTTCCATTTGTGTTTTTTTAGAAATATGTGGGTGTGTACCATGACCTTGTAAACAATATAGGGAAAAGGCCATACTTTAGGTCCTAAAGAAAGATTTGAGGCATCTAGAGCCCTGAGAAATTATTTGAAGCACCAAAAATTACCTCTATATAGTATCATTGGCCTTTACAAAAGGATTTTGGTTCCATTAAAATATTTTCATCATTAGGCATTTATCTCACGCTGATCAAGCACAATGATCAACACCAAAAAACCATGGCATAAGCCTTATCTAGGGAGTCCTTAACATTTTAGTTGAATATATTCACCACTATGAGGTCTTAAGCATCATGAATGGCTCTTGTATCTATGACCATAGTTGTGGGATGAAAAATTAAGCCTGTGCCCCTCAATCTTACTTCTTAGTCTCAAGCACTATGGGAAAGTTTCAAACCTCTACATCTAATCTATATTGGTTAATGATCAACAATAAGGGTGCTATGAGCACCATCAATAGGTTCCTTGTGCACAAGGAATGCATTGAATGGTCTGACTAAGGCCATCTAAGGAGAATAATGGACCTTATGCCCCAAATGGTTCTTTTTGGTCTCAATAGCCATGACCAATACCTACTACCCACAAAGATTCAATAGCTATAGTGATGAAAACATCCTTGAATGACCATGCAAGAACCTTGTATGGTATATATGTTCTATTAGGGGGATACGAGAACCATGATTAAACAAAAACATGTGCCATGAATGAGAATGTGTCTTAGGCCCACACCATGGATCATTCTTGGGGCCATGGTTAGTGTTATTTATCATATAGGTGGGATACATGCATCATGAGTAGGTTTTGTGCATTGGAATTGAGGTTCAAGGTATAAACATGATATGGGGGGAATCAAGTAGGCTAAGCCCTATATGAACCATCTGAAGATTAATCAATATAGGTGGAGGAAACAATTTGGGCTTAGGTCCTAAACATTGTTTTCTATGCTTAATATCCATGAAAACCCCTATAATGACAATGTAAAACCTCTCTCGGTGATATTTTGCATCAAAGTTCAATATCAATGCAATCAACATCTTTTTCATGCCAAGAATAGGTCACAAGGCCTTGAACATCGTCAAGGTTGAAAAAAAGTACCTTGGGATATTGCTGAATCTTCTCAAGCGTAGGAGATTTGCACTAGTCCTTGAACTAATACATGAGTATTATTGTGTATGTGTTATATTATTTGCACAACTAGTACCATACAATGAACATTGTGTTAGTAATAGTAGAGGGGTAATAGGGGGAGTGAAATCCCCGCTTGTTTAGGGGGTTTGTGTAACAACCCCAAGGTAATTCCCCTTCATTGTAAAAATCTCATACATTTTGATTTTAATTAAAAATCCTGAGAATTGGGACATGGATTCTAGAGTTTAAGGAAAGAGGTTGCTTGGGATTTGAAGGAAACTTGTCATGTTTCATGACAACCATTGAAGGCTGGATGTTGTGCCTTAAATGGGATAGTTTTACAAATTAATGGAATAGGAAGGAAAGACAAAAAACACTATGCCTACCTAGGATAAAACTACAAGGCATAAAGTACAACATTAAATGAAGAATTCAACCAACGGGAAGTCGAGAGGAAGGGAAGATAACACAATATCATCCCCACCACCACCCAAGATATAACCATCCTCGACAAGAAGGAAGGGGCGATAGCAATGTTTGCCCACACAACCAAAAAATGGTTGCAACAATGTAATGGGAGAAAAACATTATCTAGGATGAAATAAGACAAACTAGAAAAAGAGAGAAATTGCAAAAATATAATTAGCATGCAATGAGGAGAAATGAGTCTAACACAAACAAACAAGTACAAGAGAAGAAAACTATGCACTACTAGCATAATGTAGGGAGTAGAGACATGCTTTGGTTGAGAATTTGGAGGTGGAGTAATAGGTCTTAGTTGAAAAAAATAGTCTATGGATTCCCTATAATAATAGAGTGTGGAGATGGTCTTCTTTGGATTTACTTGATAGTCTGGGTGGAGGCCTTTTCCTTGGATTCCTAGTAGGAGAGTTCTTTAGCCCCACCTCTAGTTGTTTTCTCGGTTTTTTTATAGTGAGATCTTGATTCCCTTGCTATTTTGAGTGTGGATGTATAGCCTCTAGATTCTCTAGTTGCTTTGAGGGTGGAGGTATAACCTATTGATTCCCTTACTACGTTGAGGGAGGTATAACCTCTAAATTCCCTTTCTGCTTTAATGGTGGAGGTATAGCTTCTAGATTCTCTTGATGCTTTAAGGGTACAATTATAGCCTTTGGATTCCCTTGCTAATTTGAGGGTGAAGGTAGAGCCTCTAGATTCCCTTACTAATTTGAGGGTGTAGGTATAGTCTCTAGACTCCCTTACTACTTTGAGGTTGGAGGTATAGCCTTTGGATTCCCTTGCCTCTTTGAGAGTAGAGGTATAGCCTCTAGATCCCATTGTTGCTTTGAGGGTGGTGGTATAGCCTCTGGATTCCCTTACTGATTTAAGGGTGGAGGTATAGCCTCTAGACTCCCTTGCTGATTTCAGGATGGAGGTAGTAGACCTCTGGATTCCCTAGGAGATATTAATTGCAGAAAGTGGTTGGTGGGTGGAGGTGTATGGTATTTTGGAGTCCTTGTTTCAGCTAGAAGATTTGGTTTAATCATTTAAGCACTCATCCTCATGCTCCGAAAGATGGCTTGGGGGTGCCTACTACAAGAAAGGGTTGGTTGGAGTGTGTCTAAGATTGGGTGGAGATTTGAAGTCCCAATCTCAGCTACCTAGTTCAATCCATCAAAGATAAGTGCCCGCTTATAACTATTATGTTCTGAATGCTTCATGTAAGTTTAATGTATTATTTATCATAGATTTTATTGTTGAGTAATTAAGCATTCCTATATAAATGAACATTATTGTTTTAAGGACATGGATACAAAATGATTTACATTCTTGTGTTAACTTGAACATAATCCTAGTCTAAATGGCTTGTATGAAAGGAATGTGTGGACCTTGTTAGTGCTTGACTCGGAACTATTTTATGCGTGCCTGAACATTGAAGAGATGTGAGAATCTCTATAATGATTATACTTTGTTAAAAGAATGGATGGCATGTCGTGTTTCTAATCTATAACCTAGGAAGGCTAGAGGTTTTGTATACGTTATTGTGCTAGTTTGATGTCTATTTTATTGATAAGGAATGTAAAATTCATGTGTGAATGAACAATCTTAAATGTTGTTTGAATGGTGAGGGATCGTTGATCCCTAAAGCTTGATATATTAATACCTATTCACATTCTTTTTTTTATTGATACTTGTTGGAAAAAAGGATGATAATTGCTTAAGTCAATATTTAGGAGCGGGTTACTCATGTGTTCATCTCGAGACTTTAAATTGGTCTAAATGCCTATGTATAGAAGAGATAAACAAATCGTTTTTGATCTAATGAATGTCTTCACTAAAATAGCTTGGCTATCAGGATGATATTTACAAGCCAAGGAGGAATAACTTATATGTATATATATGATATATAATATATATATATATACATAGATATATAATATATAGATATACATAATATTAATATATAATTATATAAATAAGGAGAGAGAGAGAGAGAGATTGAATGTGTTGAATTGAGCCATGCCGAAATCTCATGAGAGATATATGCAATGATAAAGCTAAAGAAGGATAACCTTTTAATTACTTATCTGAAGGTTTAAACATCTACTTATTCGCATACAAGGCCAAGGCCTTGGTAAGCTCAAGAGGGATAGCCCAAAAGGGATTGCATATACTCTTGTGTGACCATAGAAAATGTATGAGAGCCCTAGGCAAAGTCCCTTTACACATACATTGACCGTGACTAAGTGTTGCGTGGTCGAAAGTTCAAGGCTCAAAGGAGTAAAAAGGGACTCATGTTTAAGCATAAGTTTGAGTTTGAGTATTGTTTATGTTAAATTAAAAGAAGGAATTAGAAGAGTAATGCTTGAGCCACAGATCCACATAGGTTGACTAGTGGAAAGACAAGGGAACTTGAATGTCAATGTTTCTTGTCAATAGGAGATACACTAATATGAGCTTCCTTTTTAATTTCATCATATCCAACCTTTCTTCATGCATCATTTATCCATTAAAAGAAACCGCATTAACATTTGGAAATAATATCTCTATAATGTGGTATGCGTGTTTTGGTGTGAACCACTGACTCATTACTAATGAATTTTTAGATCAAATTTGAGCTTGGGAGATTGATAAATAGTTCCACAAAATCCTTATTGCACTTATACGGAGAGAGCACACAACTAACTACATTGTAGTGGTCTCTCTTGTGCAATCTTAAGGCTATAAGAATATATCCATGCATGATGGGACAAAGAGTGGGATGGGTGCATAAATGCACTCTCTAGAGGTTGCATGGTGTAACACTTACTATCTCCATGAGGCACAATTAATGTTGAAAGAATTGGGAAAAAAATCAAACTTGTGGATAATGTACCTAAACCACCATCATTTGTTTGAGAAAAGTTTTAAATTAAAGAAAAAAAACATATTATAGAATAATGGCTTTTTCTTTAGTCATGACAGGTTAAGTATTCCTATGTTAAACATGAATCATTTATCTTTAATTTGCACATTAAATGCCTTCCTCCAATATATGACTAATTGTCATATGTGAACCAAGAATGTGAGTCTAAATCACATAAGTGTCATGAGCAATAACCACATGCAAACAAATCATCCATGAAAGCAGAATCCATGGTGATGATGATCACATTGAGGCTTAGTAGCACTTACCCCCATCTTGCATTAAACACTTAGTAGTTATATGCCAATGGTTTTGTTTGATGTAGGGTTCATGCAACTTCCTTCTCAACATTCAAGAAACTTGTAATCCCCACATTGTGTTCACTGAAATATCAAGGTGTTTTAGCAAGTTGCTAATTTTACCATAAATTATAATCAACTTTAGCATTTCAAGTCATGAACTTCTAGCCCACATGAGAATTGGATTTTGGTGTGATGTTTAACAGAGAGAACATTTGTTTAAATAGCCAAGCCCAAGACTCATGAATATGTTGAAAGATAGTTGCAAACATGGTTATTCACAAATGCAATTTAAATAGATGATTGGAATTAGTGTATGCCCTCTAACTAACTGTAATGATCAAGTATCAATGATTTTAGGCTTGCAATTAATGGACTCATAGTTTCCCTTATAATCCAGGTTCATTGAATAGATGTTCACCACCATAATCTTTCACATAGGGTGGTAATGAGTCATATTTAAATAAACTCTCTTACTCTCAAAGTATATTCAAAATCACTGGATAGCCATCCTCATATGCATATTGTAAAATTTAATCATTTAATTTATTTTATAAAAAGATATATTTTACAACCTAGTATGAATGCATATTGTAAAATTTAATCATTTAATTTATTTCATAATAAATGCATTTCACAACCTAATATGAGTGATATGTGTAATCAATATAAAATTAGAACAAACCATTTAAAATAATTACCCTTTCACTTTAAAAAAATCCATCTCCATCATAATTAAAATAATTTTATATCAATTTTATTTATATATCTCTATATAAAACAATTTCATATTCGTCACTGCATGCTTTATACATCTTGAGTTTAAAAAAATATATAATTCCTTCACGGTTCAACACGGTGATATATATATATATATAAACAAACTTTTCACCCAAAATTTCCAAGACAATACTCTCACGGTAGTCTCACCGTATGAGTAAACAAGGGCTGGAGACAGCGATAGTCCTTGTCAGGGCATGCCAAAAGAAAATTTGGGAAAGTGGTAAGATTTGTTTCTAGATTACCACACCAAACTGAAATAGTATGCAAGTTCCACAAAACTTGTCATGTTTTTCCAACTTGTGTGGAACACATTTTGTGTACGCACAATCTCCTTTCACAAAACTTGTCCTATTTTGACTGCATCTACAAAGCTCGAGATAAAATCGGTTCAAGTTCGAGGCTTTATATTAAAGATATTGAATGCCCCGAACTGGAAACAATATGCTTGGCTTCACCTATTCAGATATTGTATGGATGACACAAGGACGAGTCAGAGTCGTAAGAAGATGAAAAGAAGGCATGAGGCAGTGTTGGTCATAAGGCCAGGTGGAGAAAGAGGCAAGTCATTTGTTATCAGGGAAATAATTGATGAATGAAGACAGAGCACATTGTCTGCTACCAACCACCCACCTGCTTCACCTATATTTACTGGATTACTCAACCTCCCAATCCAGTAACAAAGAATATTAAACAAGGATTGGTGTCATTAGATTATTAATGAACAAATACTACTTTCTTTCGTTATTATGATTAAACAAGTATTACACTTCCAAGTTCACATGCATTAAAAGCAATGAATTAGAAACCACTTGCAAAACACACTTGTGTATCCATAGGAGAGGCCACTTGCATCCAACATATTCTTTTTTCTTGGTCTTTCTCAGAATGAGAAATATTGTGGTGATGAGTAGAATCTACGGTGAGAAAAGATTAAGATTAAAACAGATGGAAAGAAGAATGTGCCAGGAAGACCATTGTTCAAAAAGTTCAATTTAATTTTAAAATTAAAAAAAGTGAAAAAACACAGTATTGCAAGGATGGAAGGATAATGCATCCGATGGATATTTGGTCACAAAATTGTGATCATGGTTTTTTATGGTTTATATGCCATGTGTAAAGCTGAAAATTTATAAAGCTAAGATATGAGCCAAGTTTGAAACTACAAAATGATTGGGAAATGTTTAGTTTGAAGTACCGGAAATGTTTAGTAATGTATATTATTAAAAATATTTTTAAATTGTTAAATCTAGCTCCATATTGTATCGCTAAATGCCCGTTGAATACCTAGTTACCAGTGAGATGTTGTCAGCGACGTTGTTTGGTTTCCTCGCTGGCTATTGTTACACTAACAAGGTAGCTGCACAGGAGAGAGAATGAATAAACGCTTAAGGTCTTTGATACCTAATTCAGAAATTACAGCAAACCTACACCAAACTCAGAAAATTTTCTTTGAATGATTTAATTGGTTTTGGTATGCATTTCTCAAAATTTTGTGTTGTTTGGTTTGGCTACCTATGTTACCTTTTGTAAGATCCTGCTTGCTCCATGTCTCAACTAATCTGAACTCAATTCAGTAAGATTTGTACTCGATTCAGTATGGGGATCTAGCAAAGGAGTTTATCACACAGTTTCTATATGTAGCATTTATCATACTTCATACTTCAAACAATGCATTTTTTTAATGACTATTGAAAAGTTTTATACTCCAATAATGTACTTTCTGAAGAAAAGATGATTTCCAACCTCATAATATCACGCTGGAAAGTTGGAGTATATAAACTTGGGAGTATGGACACTGCATTTATTATATATGTGTGAATATGATTTTGGAATTTCCAATTTTATCAATTTGTTATTTAACAGTGTTTTAACTTTTAATAAGTTTTCTTTGCCTTTTTACAGAGGCCTTTAGCTATTTTGAGGGTCTTTCTTATGAGGGAAACTTTTTTGGTTTCGAACGTAGGAATTACAGAATATAATTGAGAATATGGAATTCATGATACAGGAAAATTCGGTGAAAATATGTTTGTGCTTGGGATGGATAGTTTGTTTAGTAATGTTGGTGCATATGTTGATTTTGTCAAAAACATTGTACAAAATTGTATTTGTACAGGGGAGAATCTAGGAAAAAGGGTCAGAGAAAGAATTGCTCGCTTACATTTTCTTTCATGACCAAAGTTATGTACTTTCATGACCAAAGCAATGTAGCAGTCCTTTCATGAAAAAAGCGATGAAGCAGTCCTTTCAAGACCAAAGCGATGTAGCAGTTTTTTTCTAGATTAATTATCCCTCTCAGCTTTCTACAGCGTATTTACGACATATATTTGGCTTAATTAAATATGTGCTAATAAATATATAAGTTCAAATCTTTGAATCTATAAAAATTACATTCCCTGAGCGAAACCAGCACCTCTCTTGAGCAAAACCAGCCCAGGATCGAAGTTTATTAACTTGCCTCAGGCGATATATATGTCCTATTATTGCTTCAATACACTAGCCCTGCTTCGTCTTCTTCGTTCATTGTCCATGGCTATCCATGGTTGCATGGTTAGATTTTGCCTCCCATGTATATAGTAGGATGGTTGGTTGTTGTAAGTAACTGGCAAAGTTCTTATTTCAGACTGGATTTGTCTCTCACTTCATACAACAACTTCCTTCCTTATCTAGTTTCTTGCACACTGGGCTCCTATGCAACTCACTCTGAAAATTCCTTGCTTGATGACCCTACGAAACTCCCAATGATGCCCCTCTGATTTACAGTGAGGACACCATACTTATTTTGTTCAACATGGTTCTACAACTGGGACGACTTAGATAGATGATGTGTCAGTGACCGCAACTATAGGTAGTCATCTGATGCTTGAATGCAAAAATTTCAATGTAAGTTCTAATAAAGAAGTAAATTCTAGTTGTGTAGGGTTGGGTGATGGGTGCAGGGTTTGGTGACGGGCACGGACGAGTGATGGCGAAACATGGCAGCATGTGTCTAAGGCTAAGAAAGTTGGTCAGAATGAAGTGGATCATAAAGTACATTGGTTGCAAAAACTTATTGGCAACAATATATAAAAATCAGTTCACCGTAAAAATTTCGATACAAATCTTTAATATAACAAAACTTTGCCTCAATCAGACTTTAGATAAAATGGTATTGCCTCAATATGGCCACATGAAGTCAGTAATAAGAGGTCGAATGTTTTCCAACCCAAACTATGCTTAAAATTTTGGTGAATGAAATTGCAACCATTAAACTTTGGTTAAAATGTGAGAAAGCAAAAAAAATTAGTTAAAAGATGAATTAATAGGCACTCAACGAAGTGATCGTCATAGTCCTTATTAAGGCCAGGACTAATAAAGGCCCAACCAAGGAAGGGCATATGGATAAGTTGTTGTTATGTTAGCTTTAAATGGATCGACTCAAACAAGGATTTAACTATGGATAAGAACAAGGATGCTAGTAGTAGAATAGATTTAAAGAATGGTTAAACAATGTATCAACTACCTTATTTTTGTGTGCCTCGGTTGAGTTAACTATGTATGTCTTCAGATAAAAATCAGACTTGAATTGAAAAAGGAGTTACAGCTCACGGGTGAGTACTGCACCTGGAGACTGCACTCAAACAAAGAGAACTCTCTCCATTCACTCTACTATTCATGAATGAAAGATTACATCATTAAGTACAACAGGAAGTTGCAACCAAACTCCTAAACTCTAGGAACAAATCCTAAACTAAGGAGATACGTTACAACTTGTGTAACCATTTCTCCATTGATATAAAATAATATTAATTATTTTCAACTCCCCCCTTAATGGAGAAAGGATTATCCTGAACTCCTAACATCCCTCTAAACAATTCAAACTTTACACACCCAAGAGGCTTAGTAAAAATATCAGCCATGTTATCACAAATTTTACAATATTCAACACATATTTCTTTTGACTGTAGTTTCTCTCGAACAAAATGAAATTGAGTATCGATGTGCTTGGTATTTTTATGAAAGACCGGATTGTATACAAGCTTGATGGTACTCTGGTTGTCAGTTTTGATAATAGTTGATTCTTTCTGCTCTTCTCCTGCATCGTTGAGAAGTCTTCTCAACCAGATAGCTTCACATGTGGCTGCACACAATGCTTGGTACTCAACTTCACATGAGGATAGACCTACAGTGCTCTGCTTTTTGCTGCTCCATGCTATGACCCCGGATCCCCAATCGGAATCTGAAAAACCTGCTAGAATAACATCAGAAGTGTCAGTGTACAAAATGCCATAATTACTAGTACCACTAAGATACCTCAACACACTTTTTGCTGTGACCCAGTGACTTTCGAGTGGTTTTGACATGAACTGGCTCAACACACTAACTGAATATGCCAAATCTGGTCTAGTTGTAGTCAGATATATCAAACTGCCAACTAGTTGTCTATACATAGTGGCATCCACCTCTTTAGTACCATCGTCACTGCTCAACTTTAAATTCTGCTGTAATGGTGTTGCTGTTGATCTGCACTGCTCCATTCTGAACCTTTCCAGCAAGTTTCTGGCATACTTCCCTTGAGTAAGAAAATTTTGTCCAGAATCTTTCCATACCTCCAATCCCAAGCAATAATGAAGGTTTCCGAGATCTTTCATCTCAAACACTTGTGAAATTTGCTGTTTGATTTCTTTGATCAGATTGTTAGCACTCCCTGTTATGATCATATCATCTACATACAAAGAAATCAAAATAATTTGCCTCTGTTTATTAAACTTGGTATACATATTTGGATCATTCAAGCTCCTATGAAAGCGATGTTGTACAAAAAATGAATCAATTTTCTCATACCACGACCTGGGTGCATGTTTTAAACCATAAAGTTCCTTTTTCAATTTACACACAAGATATTCCTATCCCTTTTTCACAAAACCTTCAGGCTGTACTAAATAAATTTCTTCTTTCAAGTCACCATTCAGAAATGCGGATTTAACATCTAGTTGGTGTAGCTGCCATTTGTGTTTTGTAGCTAAGGAAATTAGCATTCTAATGGTGTTTAGTTTGGCTACAGGAGAAAAGGTGTCATTGAAATCTATTCCCTCTTGCTGTGAGTAACCCTTTGCTACGAGTCTAGCTTTCAGTTTCTCTATACTCCCATCTGCATTTATTTTTGGTTTATATAGCCATTTACATCCTATGGGGGTTTTACCTTCAGGCAATTCAACCAAATCCCAAGTATGGTTTCTATTTATTGAATCTATTTCCTCATACATTGCAGCCCTCCATGCATCAGATTTACTTGCTTCCTCATAATTTGCAGGTTCTACAATGTTTACAATATCTGACATTACTGCATAGTCTTTCAATCTAGAAGATAATCGAGTCTTCCTACCTGATCTCCTTGGTAGGGGACTTACCTCAACTCTGTCTATTTCAGCCTTTTCTGGGCTTGCATCTTCATTGATTACATTATCAATTACTTCTTCTTCTTGTTTCTGCTCCTGCTCTTCATCTTCCTCACTGTTTTCTTCTATTAGCAATGGAATGTGGCAATCACAGTTAGAATCCTCCTTTCCTTCTTCAACCTGTTCATGAAATATGACATCTCTGCTTGCAAAAACCTTGTGAGTCACAGGATTAAATAAATTATATGCCTTGAACTCAGTGCCATATCCAACAAATATACATTTCAGGGCTTTGGGATCTAACTTCTTCCTATCTGCCTAAGTTATATGAGCTTAAGCTTTTGACCAAAATATTCTTAAGTGACTTACTGCTAGTTTGAATCCAAACAATGCTTCAAAAGGTGTTTTGAAGCCTAAACATCTAGTAGGACTCCTATTGTTTAAAACCTTTTGAAGCCTAAACATCTAGTAGGACTCCTATTGTTTAAATACACAACAGTGTTAATAGTTTCTGCCCAAAGACCATTTGATAGACCCTTACCTTGAAGCATGCTCCTTGGCGCACTCCACAAGAGTTATGTTCTTCCGTTCTGCTACTCCATTCCAATGTAGAGTGTGGGGCACTGTAAACTATTGCACAATCCCATGTTGCTTGCAGAAATCCATGAACTCTCCCAACCTGTATTCTCCCCCTTGATCTGAGCGGAGAATTTTTATCCTTTTTCCTGTCTGGTTTTCTACCATGGATTTAAACTCTTTAAAATACTGAAAGGCTTGACTCTTTTTACTCAGAAAGTATATCCATGAAAATCTAGTGCAATCATATGTAAATAAAAGAAAGTAATATGCTCCTCCTAATGACCTAGTTTGCATAGGTCCGCAGATGTCTGTATGCACCAGTTCTAAAATATCTCTTTCCTTTCTATTGACATGTAAAGAGAACTCTTCTCTATGCATTTTCCCTAATGCACATCCATCAAAATCCAGCTTAACATTATGGAGAACAGGGAGTCCATCAACCATACCTTTTCTCTGAAGTAAGATGAGGTCTTGTAGATTAAGATGGCCAAATCTCTGATGCCAAAGATCTTCAACTATCGATCCAGCTACAACCATTGCTTGTTGTAGCATACTCTTCACATCTAGTTTATATAGGTTCCCCACGCGCACTCCTGTAGAAACTGTTCCCATCTGGCTATCCTTAATGACGCAATTAGTCTTAAAGAATTAAACTTGCATGTCTTGATCAGTAATCATTGAGACAGAGACCAAAAGTTTTCTTAATTCCTGGAACATACAATACATTTTTAAGATGTCTAATGTAACCGCTAGGTAACTTTACAGGAATGTTACCATATCCTTTGATCTCATATCCAATGTCATCTCCTAAATAGATTTTCGACCCACATGAAGTTTCTTCAAGAAATTCAAACCATTCCTTCTTACCAGTCATATGTGAGGATGTGCCAGAGTCGACATACCATATGTCGTCCTCATCTCCCTTTAAAGCTGAAAGAGCACAATCGACTATAAATAGTCGAAGTTCATGGCTATGGTCTTCTTCTTCCTCAACAAAGTAACTCTTATGTTTTCTCTGTTTGTTTCTTCCTTCGTCTGCCTTCCTCTTATAACAATCTTTAATCTAATGACCAAGTTTTCCACAGTAAAAACATTTCTTGATGGGAAAATTATTAGCAGACATACCTTTAAACGGTCTTTGCTGAAATGTGTTGGCACCTTTATGCTGCTACTGCTGCGGTTGCTGATGTTGTTTCTCTCTATACTGTCTCCTTTTTGCCATCAGAGTAAGGTCATTGCTCTTTGATTTCAAATTTTGTCGTCTCTCTTCTTTCTGTAGTAATCCCTGTCAGCTCTTCAAACACAGGGGCTTTCTCCCTTGCTGACAACCCTAAGATGAACACCTGGTATTCATCAGTCATTTCGTTCAACGTGATTGTGACCAGATCTGAATCAGAAACTTTCTCTCCGATATCTCCCAATCTGTCCTTCACATCTTTACTGTAGCAATGAATCCAGCAGCGGACTCATTCTCCTCCAGCTTCAATGCAAACAGCTTGCCTTTGAGTGACACGACACGGTTTGTATTCTACATATGGTATAGGTTTTTAAGCGTCGTCCAAATGTCAGTGGCCGATTTACAGTCTCTAATATGTGGGATAACATTGTCCTTGACAGACATCTTCAATATGACCTTCGCTTTTGTCTCCCTTTTATCCCAATCTTGCTCTTATGCAGCTGATCCTGGTCTCGGCTCATTTCCTATAACAATAAACCACACATTTGCGCTTTCAAGTAAAGTTTGCATCTTGAATTTCGAGTTGGTGAAATTCGATCCATCGAGTTTGCTAGACTCGTGGAGGTACGATTCAATACTATTATTCATATTGCACTCATAAAATTTCTGATCCTCTGATGAATAAGTCTATCCAACTGAACACTTTCAGGTCACAAAAAAAACACCATATACCAGATCTGAACCTCTGTTTTGCTAAAAAAAAATATTGTACCTTCAATGAGCCACCACTGAGCAAGTCCGATCTACTGCCACCGAACAAATCAGGAACTCCAATGCACCACCACCGGGCAAATTCGATCTGCTGCCACCGAACAGATCAGGAATTCCAATGTGCCACCACCGGGAAAATCCGATCTGCTACCACCGAGCATATCTGAAGCTTCAATGTGCCACCACCGGGCAAAGCCACCACCGAGCAAGTCCGATCTACAAAAAAAAGAAAAAAAAATTGCAGATCTTTTAAAGAGAAAAAAGTTGGTGCTTCTCGACAGTGAAAGACCCGCGCTAGAAACAGCTGGTGCTTCTCGACAGCGAAAGACCCGCGCCAGAAACAGCTGGCGCTTCTTGACAGTGAAAGACCCGCGCCAAAAACAAAATCGACGCGAGTCATAGAATTGGCACGCTTAAGACTCGATTTTCCACGCCAATAGCGATTTCTGGCGTGTTGGTGCGACTATCTCACTCAAAATCGCGCCAAGTGGCGCGACTGTTCCTTAAAAAACAACGCCAACTCTTTGTTCCGCTCAAAAATGGCGTGATTGTTCCTATCAAAACCGCGCCAACCCTTTCTTGCGCTCAGAGATGATCAGTCATCTGAGACCTGTGCTACAGGTGTTACTGCAATCCACCTGATCCTACGAATCTTTTGTATACTCCACTGCCACTACAGTTATGTACAAGGATGCATCCCTAAAGAGAAAAAAAATCTAGGCTATCCCTACTCTGTGCTCTGATACCAAGATAAAAATCAGACTTGAATTGAAAAAGAAGGAGTTACAGTTCACAGGTGAGTACTACACCTCGATACTGCACTCAAACAAAGAGAACTCTCTCCGTTCACTCTACGATTCATGAATGAAAGATTACATCATTAAGTACAACAGGAAGTTGCAACCAGACTCCTAAACTCTAGGAACAAATCCTAAACTAAGGAGATACGTTACAACTTGTGTAACCATTTCTCCATTAATACAAAATAATATTAATTATTTTCAACTTCTTCCTCTTCTGCATTCCCACAACCTTTCACATTAATAAAAATCATTAGCACATAAAGTGACAACTATTATCAGTCGAGTCATCGCATCATTGATCCTTTGAGAGGTGCTGACGGAGACATTGAAAACCACTCACTTCTTCTCTTCAAAGGTGGTCTTTTTTCGCTTTATGCTATTTCTAATTATCAATTTGATAGGAGTTTACAATAAAGGAGAATAAATGTTTTAAAGAGCCTATAAATTTTTAGGTTGGAATTTTAAAGAACTTTTCATATACATATATATATATATATATTTATTTATTTATTGAAAGGGATAAAGTCTAATAATTTTTCTAAATTGAAAACAATAATAATAAAAATATTTGCATTTTAAAGAATCTGATATTTTTTAGATTTGTCATAATTCTAAAGTTAAGATGAATACGGTAATATATTTTATTCCCAAATATAAAAGAACAAAAAATATTTAGATTTTTTCATATTTAAATCTTAGCACTTTTTGATTGCTTTTTCACAAGTGTTTTTTCATATACTAGTATAGATCTACAATTTTCTAATGTTTGATTTCCCATGCTTTGATACTCCCTATAGTAGGGATATAACTTTTTTTCACAAAGAAAAAACATTTATCTTTCATTAAAAATAAAGGCAGTTCCATTTACATGGATCTTAATCAGAATGCAATTACAGAGATAATCCACAGTGTCTAAAAAGAGCTCAAAACTGTGAAAAACTAGAAATAGAAGATAAAACTCAATCATCAGAAAAAAATCACAAATCCCATCCGAGAACTGTAAACAGGTTCCAAAAAGAGCGATCATCAGAACATCGTAAACTAAATAGAAAAAACTAGCAATGTGATCAGATGGGAACAAAAACAGCGATATGATGGAAGAAGAGTAATACGAAACCTTCATGAAGGGTCTGCAACCTCCAATACTCTTGCTAGAGAAAGAATACCTCACTGTTGCTATCATAATCATCGACCATCATTTTGTAATAAGAAACGTCAGGCGCAATCAATGTTTTTAAAACCGGAACCGGTGATCGGACCGGTCCACCTAATGAACCGGGTTACCGACCGGAACCGGTCTAACCAGGACTGGTTTGGTCTAAACGAACCGATTTTAAAAAAATACATTAAATAATTAATTTTTAATGAAAGAAAACTATTTTTAAGATGTAAAACCATGATTCCAAGCC
>APFE030370605.1:370194-399413 GCA_000404065.3 Pinus taeda
AAGAAAAGAACAACACCATGAAGCCGAAGAAGGACACAGGAAAGTGGTGTGAGTTCCACAAGAGTCCCACTCATAACACAAGTGAGTGTCGGACCAAGCAGTCACTGGTGGCTGAGTTGAAGGCTTCTGAATTAGATACATGTTCCGACCCTGAGCCAGAACCTGACAAGGGGAATGGCAAAGGGAAGCAGATCATTGATGGAGATCCCAACGCCACTGTTGCCACCGCCAAGATCCAGAAGAATGAGCCCGAAGAGCCAGAGGAGGGGGAACGTCTTTTCCACTCACAGATGTGGGTGAAGGGTTCGCCACTGCAATTTATTGTCGATAGTGGCAGCTAAAAGAACCTTATTTCAGCAGAGGTCGTGAAGAGGTTGGGCCTACCGACTACACCACACCCACAATCGTACAATATCGGGTGGCTTCATGAAGGACGAGATCTCAAAGTTCGCCAGCAGTGCCGCCTTCCCTACAGCATCAAATCATTCACAGACGAGGTATTGTGTGATGTTACACCTCTGGATGTTTGTGATGTATTATTAGGCCAACCATACATGTGGAGGCGACATGCTGTGTATGAGTCAAGGCCTTGTGTTGTTATTATTTCTTTGAGTAATTCATTATACAGGATACCATAGGTAGCCCCAACTACTGCCACCTCTTTGATCACTACTAAGAAAGGCAGCAAGCTCATATCATCGACTAGGAAATTTATTTTCTGTCTGGTTCGCTCCCAAAGTAAGGGGAAGATCGTTTCTACATCCATGACCCTCGCAAAGGGTTCCTCCATGCAGCAGCAGCAACAGTAAAGGGATATGGTCATGACAGAACACAGGAACAACTTCTCCTCACCCATAGGGGTACCACATAAGTTTCAGGTGGGCAACAAATTTTGGTTGCATCTGCAGAGAGAACGCCTTACCAGAACTCATCAGAAGCTCTGACTACTCTGACATGGTCCTTACACCAGTACCAAGGCTATGGGCAACAATGCTTTGAAGCACAACATTCCTCCATTCTTTCGCTTGCACTGAGTGTTCAATGTGGACCATCGTTGACCATGCTTCCCACCATTTCTGGACACATCAGAGATTGCAGAACAACTCACCAGCGACCCAGCTCAGCAGAAGCTTCCTCATCTCAGGGAGGAACTCAACACAATGGGGACCATTGCTTCCTAAGGGGGAAGGAACGATCCAGGTGGATGTTGTTGGCCACCCACCTATCCCATTTGGACCCCCACAACTGTCTCCTTCAGTCTTTTCAGTTTCCTAGATTGTAGCACAGTTTACTATTTTTAGCAGTTTTTCGGGTCCTAAACTTTTGGAGCCGTTTTGAGGCCCTAAACAACGTTTTTTGAGAAATCTGAGGCAACATGGGTCCATGGACCATTGTTGCCTCTCAAAGTGGTAGTGTTCGAATAGATCTTTCTAACGAGCTATTGTACGCGTCAAACGGAGATCGTATTCCAAAGTTACGACCACGGGAAATTAATGTACCAATTTACCCAAACGGGGCCCACAATTTGGTGTTTCATCTTCTGGGGTTAGGTTTTGGGATGTGAAGGGTTTTACATTGTTTCTCAACAATAAATAGGCCTTCAAGCCTCATTATAACACAGTTCAGAATAGTTGAGAGGCATGTAGCCACCACATCTCTTCTCAGAGATAAGCTACCTTCGCCCTAGCTGGTTTATTTCCATTTCTACTTGTAAGCATATTTCAGTATTTTATAGTAATGAAATGAAGTATTATTTCCGCTGCATATATGTCTTTATGGTTATCTCTATATTTTATTGCGTTCCTGTTTAAGTCCGGATCACTTTGATTTTTTAGCCATCTTTGTCCTCTGTGTCTCTCTGGAGCCACCTAGATCAATCCTCCCCACTAAGGAGCTTTTGGTCCTCCAAAAGCATGAAATATAATCTGCAACTTTCCCTATACCCTATTTGCATCACAAGTGTCCTGAAAAGGTCTCACTTCCATCTCCTTCACCTTTTTTCTTCAGAGCCTTAAGAACGAGCCGACACCTACTACTTTTGCACCCTGTAGTACATTGTTTTTGCAAATTACACGCTGGAATGACATGACCAACTAACGACCCAAACATCCCACACTTGCCATGATTTTATAACACATACTCAGTGGTCAAGTTTACAACAAGATGGACGTAATACTCCAGCTATGACAACAAGGCCAACTTATCATTGTTGCTTCAAAAAGAGATGGAAAACACATCATCACCGCAACACATGATTTACAATCATAAGTCCAAATACTATTGTTTTGACAAGTGACGGAAACATAACATCACTTTTAGATTATAAAATAAGACTCAAAACATGACCAAACATCATTGCTGCTGACTAAGTGATGGAAAATACATCATCACTTTTTCACTTTAAAATGCAACAAATGATTTAAAAAAGAATGACCATGAAATGACAACATGTCTAGAAACCATTTTTCCCTTATCAAAGTGAATGGGTCACCTCCTTGTGGCAGTTTTGCTTGTTGAACAACTGCTCTTCCTGGTTCACACACTGACGCTTTGTCTTTAAGGCACTGCTCTGGTCGGAGCCTCCAACAAGTGGCTCTTTGATGGCCATTTCTGTCCCAATAAATGCAGTAGGCTTTCTTCCTCCATATCTGCTTAATCTATTTCTTTTCATGTCGTTGAGAGGGCCTTTCACACCTCATGAATGCTGCCATTCTTTAACGACACTTAGAAAAGCTATGGTTAGGTAAACCACAAAATGTACATGTTTTTCAATGCCATGATATTTGTTCATGATTAAAAACATGATTATAATCAAAATGAGCATTCGAAGATCGAAAATGGTTATACCTTCCTTTGCTGTCTCTGATGTCAGTATGGCATTGAGAGCTTGCCTCAGCTCTCTCCCTGCAATGGGCACTGTCGTGGGATGATGGGGATGTGTTCCCATCATTCTCTTTCCTCGACAATTTCATCGATGTCTCGGATGACTCTGATACCTTCGAGCACTCTCCTTTGGCATATCTCGAGCTTGCAAGTCGATGTTCATGCACAACCTCCAAAGGTTGAGTTATGCCTTGGTTATTAGCACCAAGTTCTTTCTCCTCGTGCCTCGTCTTTGTAAGGAGCCTCATGTTTGTCCCTATAATTTGGATTTCCAGATCTCCAACAGACATCATACTATGAGAAGATGAAATCGAAATGAAATCAACATCTTTTACCTCCTCTTTCGATTTGGAAAGATCTAATGAGGGTTTCTCATCATCCATTGTTGGTGGTTCACTCACTGTCTCAGTGCATTCCCCAACTTCTTTCTTGACATAACCAAGTCCTGCTTGACGGGATAATTCCTCTACTTTGATGGGATTGACAATGCCTTGGCCATTAACGCCCAATCCTTTTCCTTCATACCCCATTCTCTTTAATAGTTTGGAGCCAATTCCTGTGGTGTGATTTTCAAACACTTCGAAATCATTATCAAGAAACATACATGAAGATGGAGAACTACATTTTACCTCTCATGGGTCACGCTGCATCTTTTCCAAGGCCTTGTCCTATGCTTGCAACTGTCATAGCAAACTTTGTTTTTCATCTTTCTCTTCATGTAGAGGCATCTTCAATTCATCATTCTCTGTTTGAATATTATGTTTGTTTTGCTTTAGTTCTTCCATGGCCTTCTCTGTGGCTTGAAACTGAAGCTGCAATCGCTCCTTTTCCTCTGCCTCTTTCTATAGAGTTTCATACACAATTTCCACTCTCTTGGAAATGTTGACCATGGTTTCGTACATCACTTTTCCATTCTCTGTCGCTACATGTTCCATTGTTCACACTGAAATTCACATACACGTAAAGACCACTCTGATACCACTTGATCCAAGTTCAGGTGTAAAGAAGGACCCTTCCAAGACATTTTACTTTCATGATGTATTAAATTTCATTTTAAAAGAACATTAATGAATACATATACATGCGGAAAAGAAGAGCAACAAGATAATCATCAACACATGAAAACATAAGCGTTGATAACAGAGTTCGTCCAGGAGGGACTACATCTCCGAGCCCCGGCGTCAAGATGGTGTAGGCCACTACATTAAGTGTTGTCAATAAAGGTGATGTATACAAGAGATTATGTCGCGATCATACAAGGAAACACTCCCACAACTAGAATTCTCAATCAAAAGACTCCTATCAGTATGACACAAAAACATGCATGATGAGCATCTCACCGATCATGGCATAAAAGGGATGTAAAAACAAAACATTCATGATGACAATAAGAGTATCCTAGCAACATACAATAAGGGATCTCAAAACATAACATGAAGAGTTATGACAACAAGTACATCACATAAAATATTTTGCCTCAAATCAAGCAAGGAATCATGACAACATGTAATAAGCAAGATCCTGCATCAACATCAACCAAGGATCTATGCAACATAATGCAGAAAGAAGAAGTATGTGAACACATCATATACCTCACAACCAAGGGCCATCTGAAGAAGTGGATGTCACACTGCTGAAGCTGCTCGGACCACCGATCTCAAGGCATTGATTGTATGAAGATCGTTGCTCGCACAAGAATGTGGACATCTGCACTGGCACTTAGAAAAGAGACTAGAAGAAGAAATGAGAGAATAAGAAATTTGAAGACACCATCATATTTGTGGCGTCGAGTAGTGCTGAATCGACTATCCAAAATCTGAATTCTAAGAAGTTGAGAATTCTAGGCTCAAGGAATCTTTTAGATTCCCCTAGGATTCCTCAAAGATTTTGCTCCATGGATGGACTGGAAATTTGCAACTAAGATGGCGAATATGATCTCTCCATTACGATCCCTATGGCAAGCCATGAAAAACAAGTGTAAACATGACTATATTCTGAAATGTCAAAATTTTACCTCCTTGGGAAAATTTCATGGCTCATAGTTCTACTCCTTGTTTTTGCTGAAATCATGGTTCCACATGCATTCTGAAGATGACCGAAAAATGTAGAACTATAATGAAGAAACGGACAACACCGTTGCGCTCGTGGCGATGAGATGTGTAAAAACCATATAAAATTTGTCAATTTCTGACAAAGTGAAAATTTTGCCCTCCTCTAAAATTCATGGTTCCTACATTAAAATATTAATTCACTGCCTCGAAATCCGTGATTTCCTTCTACCTCTTCGAACCTGTGTAGAGGTAAAAATGCCTGTTTAAATAAATTTACTGGGCAGATTAACCAAGGAATTGGTTGGTGTAATGGCAAATAAGGCATATGGTTGAGGAGAGGTCGGGGGGATCAAATCCCCCCCCTCCATATATATTTTATAAAACCAAAATGATGCCTTAATGGGGGTCGCGTCTACATTGGGCGGCCCGCCCCTTAAACCCTGCATTGAACAACATTATTGGAGTACTAAATATCGGCCGTTAGAATCGGCGCTTATGTATAAAATCAGGGTTTCGGTGATATATTGGCGATCGGTGCAAAACAATGATAAGATCGACGCTTTTATCGGGGTTTTGTCGATATATACGTCAGCAATTTGTTATCGCATATGTATATTGGGTTGGGGCGATAGGGGTGTGGGCTAGGTCCATCGCCAGTGGCCCGCCCCCCAATATACAATTAATATATATATATATATATATTATATTATATATATATATATATATATATATATATATATATATATATACAGCAGGCCTTCGAGGGTTCTAGCGGGAGGTTATGGGCGCAATCCCAATATATATATGTGTTTTTTATGGTTGCAATTGGTTGTGATTTGTGATTTGGTCAGCGAGAGGTTGTGGCCCGTCGGCCTTATAATAATTATGGTTTATTGTTTTTATATAGTTATATTAATAACTATATATTAAAATGAATAACCATTTTCCATATTTCAAAATGATTTTTTTCTCTTATGCCGATTTATGAGACCAATGAAAGAACACCAAGTGTTAATCGCTGATGGGCTACCCTATGGGTCACACGTGCTTACTGGGATGCCAAGTGGCACACTGTGGGCCCCTCTTTTCCCGTCATATCAAACTTTGAAGAGCTCTATCTTTCGCATACGAGCTTGGTTTGATGAACCATTCACACCACCATGATCATGAGGACGATATCTTTGGTCTGGTCCTGGCTCGAAGTCATTCTAAGCACTTTTATTTTTGAGCCCTCTTTGTCCTATGTGTCTCTCTGGAGCCACCTGGATTAGTATCAAAGAACTTTACAGGGCTGATGGTACCTCCATTTTAGCAGATTTGTTTTAGGCTAGAGACGTGTTCCGGTGTCTTTAAACCATAGGATCTGTCATTGAGCACATAAACCTGTAGATTTGGGGAGGCATGCAGGCATGAAATACAAGAGGTGGTCATGCTTGTTGGTCTCCCTTGTAACCCCTGTGTGTACCCCTTCGAGTAGTAGCACATTAGACAGAACCGAACACAGACTGCACTTCCACGTACCATTTGGGTATATCGCAAGTCCCCTAGGCTCACCTGAAACCTCACCTTAGATAAGCCATTAGTCGTCTTGCTTCTACAGTACACATAGAACAACACTCAGGGAGCTTACTCGCGTGTATGATAGTGCAGTCGAGTAGTACAACTAAGGGTACGGCTGATCCTCCTTAGTTAGTGCCCTAAAAGATTGGGTTGAGTACTATTTTTGGACCCTTATGTATATTGCGATCTGTAGGACCTGACACTCCCTTGTGACCATAGTTCCCTCAGCTCTCTAAAGATCGACCATTATCTAATTTCCCAAGTCAGATCCACTAGTTGGGGTTCTACCATCGCAGTACAATTCAGATCTAGCAGTTGGGGTTCTATCGCCACCGCACTAATCAGATCCACTAGTTGGTGTTTTGTTGTCGCAATACAACTCACATTTAGAAATTGGGGTTTCGCAGGCAGATCTGAATCTCTGCTTAGTGTGGCTTGCTTTTGCTATAGTCTGGGTGCAATTTCCCAGGACATTGGACAGGATCAATTTTTCTAGAATTTGGCCACTGCAATATTGATCGGCAGGGAGTGAAACTTTGTTCGAAGTAAAATAAATAAATAAATAAAATCTGAGTCCTCTCCAGGATGCTTACAAGAGACTTAGCCCATAAGATTCAGTATGACGAGCTGATCACAATGGTACCATTCACTGGTCAGCCTCATTTTTCAGGCAGTCCCAAATTTTTTCAGAGTGACTTCAAGTGATCGATAATAGTGTATGGTAGAAACCAGAGCTCAAGTCATGACCAATGAGAAGATCAAGCACCTTGAAATAAGGTTGGATTTTTTCAAGGAACGATTCGAAAACATTTCAAAATCGCTTAACCTAGTCACCAAGAGCATGATGGGGTATCATCAGGAGGTGAATAGTATTGCTAAACACCTCGAAGGAGAATCTAGCCATCATATTCACTTCCATGGAAATCACCAACATTCCCACACTCGACCACCCAAGCTGGACATGTATAAATTTGATGGCTCTAATCCGGTAGTATGGGTAGCACAAATGGAACAATATTTCACACTAAATGATATCCGCGATGATCAAACTAAATTACGTGTGGGAGCCTTTTACTTGGACCAAGAAAGATGACAATCGTGCCAATGGCATGTGAAATGTTTTCCTGGGAACATAACGTGACAAGTGTTCTAAAACTCCCTTTGTGACCACTTTGACATAGACTCTAATTTTTTGGGTCTTCTCACTAAGCTCTGACAGATAGGCACAGTAAAAGACTACATTTCAGCCTTTGAGACATTGGCCTTCAGAACAAAAGGTCTAGGAGATGAATTCTACTTTGAGTGTTTCAACAGTGGTCTCAAAGAAGCCATTCAAGCACATGTCCAGATGCACCACCCACCTACACAGATAGATTCTTGCAAAGAGGATGTCAAGGTGGAACTTGCCTTAGCTACCCAACCTATTCGTCCAAACTTCGTAGCCAAGGGGCATTCCACCTAGGCCCAAGGCCCTACCCAAACACTTAAGGTTCAAAAGGTGTCTCCAGCAGAAATTGCTAAAAGAAGAAAACAAGGATTGTACTACTACTGTGATGACAAATACTCCCCAGGGCATAAATCCAAGGAACCAAAATTATTTCAAATTGATGTTGCTAATCACAACTCATCTGAGGAAGCCCCACCCCTTGGGGGATGAGAGGAAGAATTTGAGAAAACCCAATAGGACAATGATATCACAGCTACGCCAAATGAACTAGTTATCTCGCTACATGCTTTGGTGGGCATTTCTCCGCCCCAAACTCTCAAAATCAGAGGCTTTCTTAAACATCACCCTGTAGTAGTATTGATTGATAATGGCAGCACTCATAATTTTATCCATAAGTGATTCACCGAATTTGTTCATCGTTTTGTAAGGGAATTCTCTAATTTCCATGTCCTTATTGTTGATGGGGGGACAATGAAATGTGAAGGCCGCTGCGAAAATATTAAACTTCAGATGGGAGACCTAACACTTAAAGACCCACATGTTTGTGATTAACATGGGTGGTTGTGACATTGTCTTAGGTGTTGAATGGGTTCGCACTAGGCCCAATCACAATGGATTTCCAGGAGTTATATATGAGATTTAAGCAGAATGACCACATTCATACACTCCATGGACTCCAGGCAGGTTCTCCTTCTATTATCACCTTGCATCGAATGGAAAAGTTGTTGAAAAAGAGCCATCATGGAGTCATCGCCTAGTTTAATGCCAACCAAGCCATATAATCAACTACTCTTCATATTCATCCTGAGATGCAATATGTTTTAAACTACCACCAGTAGGTATTTGACAAACCTAAAGAGCTTCCACCCTCTATAGGGGAACATGATCATAGCATGCCTTTGGTCCCAGGGGCCCAACCACCTAATGTGCACCCATATCGATATCCTTTTGTCAAAAATAATGAAATTGAAAAAATAATCAAGAAACTCCTTAAAGAAGTTGTTATTCGTCCTTATTCATCACCAGTGGTCATGATGATAAAGAAATATGGAGAATGGCACATGTGTCCAGACTTTTGGGCCCTCAACAAGCTCACTGTCAAAGACAAATTCCCTTTTCTGGTTGTTGATGATTTGCTTGATGAAATACATGGTGCTCAATTCTTTACCAAGCTAGATCTTCACTCTGGCTATCACCAAATACGCATGAAAGAAGTAGACATTCCCAAGAAGGTTTTCGAACTCAAGAAGGCCATTATGAATTCTTGGTCATGCCATTTGGTCTCTGTAATTCTCCATCTACTTTTCAAAGACTCATGAATCACCTACTGAAACCATATCTTCGAAAATGTGTCCTCGTTTTCTTTGATGACATTCTCATCTACAACCTAATCTAGGAAAACATCTTCATCATGTAGACCCGATCTTGCAATTGCTCCATAATCACAAATTATTTGTCAAATTGTCCAAGTGCTCTTTTAGCGTGGAAGAACTCAATTATTTGGGACACATTGTGGGTTTTGAAGGTATGAGGGTTGATCCCAAAAAGATACAGGCAATGCAAGATTGGCCCCAACCAAAAACCTTGAAGAGTTTGAGGCGATTCTTGGCTCTCACTGGCTACTATCGCAAATTTTTCTGCAATTATGGTTGCATTGCTAGACCCCTCACTAACCTTCTCAAGAAAAATTCATTCCTTTGGACTGATGCAGCACAATAGGCATTTGTAGCTCTCAAACGAGTCATGTGTTCCACTCCAGTGTTGGCACTACCCGACTTCACCAAATCTTTAGTGATTGAATGTGATGCTTCATGTACTGGTATTGGTGTTGTCTTAATGTAGGAAGCTCGACCCTTGGCTTTCACTAGCCAACAAATAAGTGGGAAACATCTGGGACAATCCAACTATGAGAAAGAGATGATGTCCATATTACATGCAGTAGATACCTGACGACCATACTTATTGGTGTGACGTTTCCAAATCCGCACAAACCATCAAAGCCTCAAATATTTTTTGGAGCAAAGTCTATCCTCGCCACAGAAAAATAAATGGCTGGCCAAAATGTTGGGATATGATTATGAGATAATTTACAAGAAAGGGCATGACAATATAGTAGTGGATGCTTTATCATGCCAATTGGAGAAGGAAAGCACCCTGCTATCAATCTCTCTTCCCATACCATATTGGATTGAAGAAGCCCACAAGGAATGGTTTTCACACCCCTCTCTCTCCCAACTTATTAATAACTTGAGAGCAGATCCTAATTCCTCAGCTGGGTACTCTTGGAAGGATGATATTCTTTGCTACAAGAATCGAGTATTTATAACACCGAAATTCACCCTCAAAACTCGCATTTTGGCATAGGTGCACTCATCTCCCATTGCAGGGCATGCATGCTTTCAGAAGACTTATGCTCACACTCGTCGTTCTTTCTTTTGGATGGGCATGAAAAATGACATTCTTACTTTTGTAGTTGAATGTGATGTGTGTCAATGCCACAAAGAAGAAACAGTCAAGTTACCAGGAACCTTACAACCATTTCTAATCCCTACCTCCGTCTGGACGAATGTTTCTATGGATTTCATTACTGGTCTCCCAAAGTCAAGAAACAAATCTGTCATCATGGTGGTTTTGGATAGACTTTCTAAATATGCTCATTTTTGTGCTCTACCCCACCCATTTACCCCCACTTTGGTGGCTCAAGCTTTCATGGACCATATCTTCAAACTGCATGGCATGCCAACTTCCATTGTGTCTGATCGTGACCTGACTTTAACCAACAAATTTTGGCAAGAAATTTTCAAGCTACAAGGCACCCAACTCCAACTAAGTACTTCCTATCATCCCCAAACTAATAGTCAAAATGAAGCATTCAACAAATGTTTTGAGACATACCTAAGGTGCTTCACTTCAGAAAAGCAGCATCAATGGGTACAGTGGCTACCTTAACCTAAATGGTGGTATCATACTAACTATCATGAAGCCACCAAGATGACTCCATATGAAGTAGTGTATGGCCAACTCCCACTTTCACCTATTTCTTATATCCCTAGATGCTATAAGGTGCAAGTAGTTGATCAACTCCTACAGAACCGTATCGCCATGCTAGCTCATCTCAAAGATAATATCCATCAAGCTCAGAATTGAATGAAGCAATAGGAAAACCAACATCGTTAAGAGCACACATTTCAACAAGGGGATCAGGAATTCATGTGGCTACAACCATATAAGAAAACACTGCTAAAAAAAAGGGCTACCATAAATTAGCTCCAAAATTCTATGAACCTTATCAAGTACTTCACCGCATTGGAGCAATAGCCTACAAGCTGACCTCACAACCGACTTCAAAAATCCATCTAGTCTTCCATGTATCATGCCTCAAGAAAGTGGTGGGGAGAAATTGCAGAATTCAAACTAGTCTACCCAAATTGGATGAGGAAGGTTCACTCTGAATCCAACCTGAACAGTTCCTCGATAGTCATGAAAGACATCTCTGCGGCCACAAGATCAAGGAAGTCCTCGTCAAGTGGAAAGATGCCTCTCCAGAAGATGCGACCTAGGAACCAACCACTATTCTTTAGTAGTTTTCGTAGCTTCAGCCTTGAGGACAAGGTTGCTTTTGATGGAGGAGGGCATGTTAGGGTCCAACCCTAACCCCTTTATTTATGTAATAAACCCAATAGGGTCGAGTCATAGTCATATTTAGTTAAAGAGTCAATAAATCCCATATTAATAATTGTAAGTGATTGACCCGCATTTAAGAAAGGAACCACAGTTAGTTGCAAACATGCCATAATTAATAAATAAAGTGGTTAACCCATGTTATGCAATGGAACACTAGTTGTTAGGTTGTTGAAGGTCATTTAGCTATAAATAGTCGTAGTTAGAAGGGAAATATCATTGAGTCTTATTTTGTAATTGAGCTCTGCTTTGCTGGAGGTTGCCTCCTTGAAGAGGCAAGAGAACATTGCATTTAGCTATGAATAATAAAATACTTGCTATTTTTCTCATTTTATTCTATGTTCTGGGTTGTATTTCTTTGAATATTTGGTATTCTAAAATTTCTCGTAGGTCAAGAGCATAACATTAATGTTTCCTCTCCTTGCATATTTCTCATGATAGTCACCATATTTTCTGAACACAAAAATATTTTCTTGCCTTTTGTTCCAATTTTAGGTGATGCATATCAAAACTTCGTAATTTTACGGTGAAATTATGCGTATTTTCACATCTCCCAGAAATTCCGATGAAACGTTTCACTTTGATATGGTTGTGAGATTGAAATGTGTGTAGATAAGAAGAAATCCAAATTTTCCAAAATTGGAAATGAAATAGTGTTGGTGTGAAGTGGTGATCCCCATATTGACTTGCTAATGGCCATGAAAGTCGAATGGCGACATCCAAGGATTGAGCTGATTGATTGCAATTTGTTACTATTTTTTTAGTAATTTTTCTTTATCTATGTCTTCACAGTGCAAACCTAGAGAGCTCAGCACGTGGTGAGTGTTGGAGTGGATTATTATGGATGCAAAACTCTAATGGAAAGACAAAAGAGGAAAACACAAATTCATACACACAACAGCAAGTGTTGTGGCACTTCTATTGATCAACCAAACTTGATTCTTACAATGAACCTGGTGAGGGGCATTTAAACCTTTTTCGACTAGAGACTCACCTAAAATAAATTCACTTGCACACACACACTCTAAATTCGACTTTTCCCAAACTATAACTTAACTCAAACTCACTTGAATTGACTCCGTTAACTGACTTTCCTAAATTTAGCCAACTTTGGCATGTGAGGGTAAATAGAATTTCTAATAGTCCCCCTTAATTACAACCATATGAATCAACATAACTCAGACATGACTTAACTTGACTCAACATGACTTAACATGACTTAACTATACCTATTAGGCTTACAACAAAAATTGACTCAAATATCACTGTAACATGTTTGTTGGTCTATGTCTCAGCTAGGCTTACAATGGCTCAAAACTTTTAGAAAATTGCATTTTCTTTTTCTCTTCTTCCAAATTCTATATCCTCAAAATTGCTTCATTCTCTATTGCACGTTCTTGTTGTAGGCTCCATATTTATTTACTTACTGCAATGTTTCTTTGACTTTTCTTGTATTTATTCTGAATATGTCTACTACAACTTCCTCTTTAATAATTTGTTCAACTATGGACTTTTGCCACAACTTTTCATCTTCAAACTATCTTCTTTGCTTTGTTGCTTGTGCTTCATATTCCTGTCTTTCTTTCTGCCATATTTCTTGATAGAAGAATCTTATCTCTTATTGACTCCATTGCGGAAAAATGTTTTTAATGCATTCTTCCTTTATTTCAGAAACTTCCATATTAGTCTCTTCTCTTTCATCATCAAGTACTGGTTTTTTTTTCCTGTAATCTACACACTCAAGATCATTATTCACCATTTCATTCAATTATTTTATTCCATTTGTTTCTTTAAGACTTGCATTAATTTGTTCAATTGGTTTCTGAATCCATTCTTCAGTGAGCTTCAAATCTACATCAAACTTATTAGCAACTTTGTTTTCAAATTTTTCACCCATGCTATTCTGAACACCCGCATATTCAAAAACAATGTTAAAACATCTTTTTTATGCTCTTCAGTGAGAACTTCTTGCTCTACCTCTTCCTTCTCTATCTTCTTTTCAACTTCACTAAAACTATCTTCCACTATATGTTGTTAGTGGATATTCTCATTAAAAAAACTCTTCAATCACTTCATCATGTTCTTAATCATTAGCTGTTGCTAGATGACATACTGTTTCATGAGCAATTCCAACTACTTCATAACTTACTTATACAATGGCAGCTTCAACCTTAAATTCTTCATCAAACATGATGCATCCCATATTACCACAATCAATCCCTGTTTCAAAAAATAAACCACACATAATATCAAGATAATGTTCGTCCACACTATGTTGGGATATTTGAGCATTCATGTGCTCATTGACAATTTCAGCTTCACCAAATCCATCAATTGCGGCTGGATTCACCAATTCACATCTCACTTTGCGGTCATCGTCCATGTGTGTTTCGTCACAGTGGAATTCAACATCATTTGCTCCATCCACATTTCAATGGATTCCTTGAGAGTTTATATGCTCTTGCTCTGCTTCACACACAAAGGCTTCAATTTATCTCTCTGCAATCTTTGTTGCATCTTCTTCATCCATATGCTTGTCTGCATCATGAGTTTCACTTCTATAGTCTTCACGACCATCATCCACTTTTGAGATGGATTCTCTAAGCTCTAATGTCCTCTCATAGTTTTTCTTATCTACTCTCAGATATGCTGCTGACTCAACAGACTGTGACACATCTTGCTGTTGCATTTCACTCCCCCTTGCACCAAATTATTCTCCCAATATCTTCCATGCTTCCTTGGAAGTTGTAGATTTTTCTACCATGCACATAATCATTTCATCCATTTCTTGTTGAATGGAACTCAAAGCTAGGGCATCAGTAAACATAGGAGGTGGTAGTAGATCCATTCTACACCAATCAACCTCGATTTCTTCTTTGTCTTTTGCTAGACTTCTATGTTCCTCGGCTGCAGCTTCGAGCTTTCTAAACATGACAATGATCTTTGCCTCTTCTTTTCAAATCCTTTTCTTAGTCTTCTTTACTCGCTCTTTGCAGCCCATGACTGTTGTCTTTCCTTTGTCTTATAACTTCTTTCATGATTGCATGAGGCTATCTTATATATCACCCCCAGTAAAAGATATGATTTTTAGTATGTGGCCTCGTAAAGCACAATCTTCACCCAAAAAATTGGCATGCTTGACAAGAAAAACAAAATATTGTTCTAGACCAACGGACTTTGTATTACCATAAACTCTTGTTCAATCAAAACTCCCAAAACCAAAAAAAAAAAAAACACTTAGCTCAAATAAAACTTTTGGCACCTTTCTTCTAATAATAAAAAATTAAAAAAATATATCTTCCTTCCAAAAAAAGCCCTCTTACCACAGTTAATACTTACAAATAATTCAAACTTTTTTTTGGTTAAAAATAAACCCTTTCTTTTTTATTTATTTATTTCATATAATACAAAAATATCACTTCAAAGTAAGCTTTATATAAAATCTCTTTCAAAATAATTTAATAACCTTTCAAAGGTCTCAAATGATCATTTTGAAAACACTTATAAACCTTCATGTGATATGAAATATTAAAAAAGTTAATTGAAACCCTTGCTTTTAAGATTTGACTTCGGTCCCTTTAAAAAAACCCTCTCGACTTTGTTAGGGTCCTATAAATTATAGGATCATAAGTTGATTATCTGTGAATTTTCATGATTGTGATTGTTGTAAATAACGTTTCATTCTACAAATGATTTCCAAGGAAAAAATACAAAAAAAATAGAAGAAAAAGAAAGAAAGAAAGGGGATACAAAAGAAATAAAAAAATAAGAAAAAAAATTAAAATACCCCAAAAATAAGTGTGCAAATCTAAATGCCACTGCATTTCAAAAAACAAAAAATATGCATGAGAAATGCCTTTAGAAAGGTTGAATAATGTGCAGCCACTTAACATGCCACATTAGAGTTAGATAAGTAGGATTGGTTAGTTTAATCACATCGTTTAAGCGTGATTAAACTTGTTAAATAAAATTAGATTAGTCAGAATAAAAAATATTTGACCTCACAGTTTAATCATGGTCAAATTTGGTTTAATTAGGTTAGTTAGGGTTTGATTAAGTAACCACATTGTTTAAACGTGGTTACATTAGATTAAAATAGAGTTAATATAATAAAATTATCGCATTAAACATGATTTTATATAGTGGACGAATAAAGTATGATTTGATACGACATGTTGTCATTTTGTAAATAATGTAGGCATAGATCTAAATGGTCAAGGTCTCACTTACCCAAATCAACGACAGGTGATGAGTTTGGACCCCCCCACCCCTTCGACGATTAACTAAGGGGGGGTCTGAAAAGTGGTCTCCCCTTTTACCGCCCATGCAATGTGTCGCCCTCTCACTCACTGCAGACCTCCCCCCTCCACTATTATTTTTCCATGTGGCACGTCATGGTCCCCACTCCACCCCAATGTAATTCTACCACATGGCACTCCCTACTTCATGATTATCTCATTATGGTCACCTCCCTCCCCCACTCCATTATTGTTCCAACACATGGCACTATTCCATAGTTGTTATCTAACCACTCATGTGATAACAAACCCGCTCTGTTAAATAACTAAATTACAATTGTGATAAAAAAAGTTCTAATAAAAAAAACAAGAACTCATTCATTCGCCCTCCTTTCACTGTTCCAAAGCATTTGTAGCCAAAACTTGCTCCAATACCCAGTCAAGATACAGATTCTATGTTCATAATGTCTAGTCATCGAACCAACCTACCATTGTGGCCAATCAACGATCAAACAACCTATGTATGCCCAACCACCTATTTTTGTTCAATTTTCCCAAGTAAAATCTAAATTCACAATTCTTTTTTTTCTACTATGGTTCCTAAAGACAAAGCTAAGATTACAGAAGAGAACCCTCTCCTACCCCCTGTCATTGACCTGGACCATCAACCTCTAGTAAACCAGGAGTACAAGATCAGTGAAACGAGTTGTGAGTTTGACCTTCATGAACTCCACAACTGATTAAAAGAAAAATTTATAGACCTCAATGATGAATTGGGCCTCTGGATTCCTCCCTACCTGAATTGATTTTCCCTAATACCAACCACTACCTTGAATTTGCCTCATGGTGCCAATTCTGATATATTCCTAGTCAGAGGGAAATTGTGGCCCAAAATAATGACATTCTTTTTACCATCACCTCTGAATCCATCTCCCAGATGCTCCAAATTCAAAACTTTGCACCTATAAAACCTTTTATAGTAGATTCCCTCATGGAACTCTTCAAGAAACTAACTTTTCCTCACAAAGCATAGATTTTGGAAACATTTCTCCCTAAGGATGCCCAATTACCAAAGAAGAATCTCCCCTATTCATCCTTGATGTTCCATTTTTTCTTATTTACTAGGCTATCAATCTGATCAATGGGTTGATGAGGCCATCATAGGTTTTTTTTCAATCTTCTCAATAGATGAAAAGCCCCCAATTATCTTGAACTACAGTGAGTTTCTAGCAGATGTCATCCATGAGCAAATCCTAAAATTTTCCATAGAAGGAACCTTCAAATATATATCAGTTTTGGTCTATTTGTTTTTGTATCATCAGGTAGAAAAATTTCAATTTACATTGCAGAGGTTGGATGAACAAGGAAATGCCCAATCTATTGAAGGAAACTCACTCAGTTGAACTCGATTTTGCATGCATTTCTGGTTTGTCTACAACTTGAGTTTGCATGCATTTCTGTTTGTCTGCAATTTCAGTTTGTGTACATTGATGTCTGTGTGCAACTTGCGAAGAATTTGCTGAGGTGACTTGTTCAAGTAATCCGGAATTGAAGAACTGAATGGGCTTTGAATAACCAGGGATATGTAAGTTTTCATCGTCTTCAACATATCCTAAGCCGCGTCGATTTCGATTTCTTTGGATTTCTTCCCATGGCTTGATGATGGGTTTGGAAGAAAGTTGCATTGGAACAACTTCAACACTTGAAGATGCTTGGATGAATGACTTCGAAATATCAACAAGAGTTGCTTTGCAGATTTGTAGCATGTCTTCAGCAGTTGAGAGGATCAAATTGTTAAGAATCTTGAACAACTAAATGATATTCGCCATGTGAACTTGTCAGAATTCACGCTCGCTTGCTTTTAATACTTACTGGATTTGTAGAACTCACTCGCTTAATGTTTGATTGATTGTTTCACACTCGCTTGAACTCATTTTAGCAATTGATTGTTTGAACTCACACTTGCTTTCTTTCACTCTCACTTGATGCTTGTAAGATTTGCACTTGCTTGAATTATTGACTTGACGCTCGCTTGATGGCAATCACTTTGCTTGAAAGGAACTTTATGAATGTTGTAATGAACTTTACACAGGCTCACTTGTTTTGCGTTTGAACTATCACACTTGATTTGGTTACTTGACACGCTCACTTGATCTTAGTGTGCTTGCTGTAGACACATGCGTGTTTTGATGCTTACTTGAAGATTAGAAGCCACGCTTGTTTGATGATGATTGCATGCTTGATTATGTCCTTGAACTTGTGTGATTGTTTTATGAACACGCTCACTTGCTTGATTTTTTTTGCTTGAATTACTTGTTGTCTTGAACTCTTGTTTAATTAATGCACTTAGTGATATACTGAATGTGCTAAAAAAATGATGGGTGTTAAACACTGTCGAAAATGCACCCAATGATAAATGACAAGTTCAATCTTGATGACTCAATTGAAGACTTATTTAATTGTATTCATCTGGTTTAATTGATTCCCTATCAATTCAAAGCATGGGTTTTAGTTTCAACCAAAAATGCACCCTTACAATTCAACTTAATTTGACTTTGATTACAATCCAACTTGCAAGTTACAGTTTTGTATTGAGCTTATTAAAAAAAATGGTGCAAGTGCAATTTGCCAAAAATTTGTTGTTGAAATACTGCAAAAAAATTGTTGATGTAGATGACAACTTGATTGGATGTTGATGCAGAAATGTCTTGACTTGAAATGCTTGATTTTGTAGCATCCTTAACTTGATTGCTTTGATGACGTGAAGTGTATTTGCTTGAAACATTGTCTTTATCAAGTTGCTTGAAAGATTGTCTTTATCAAGTTGCGATGTGACGCTTTGTGCTTATGAACTTAATTGATTTTAGGAGCTTTGATTTTAGGAGCTTGATCGATGACTTTTTCTTATGTGCATATAGTTGTTTTGTTGAAGCATAAGAAAAAGAGCATCTTTACAAAATTGACACAAGTCATGCACACACATACACACGGTGTACGTAAGATCCCCTTATTCAATTTCGAGTGGATCTAGGACACAAACACCACAAAATGATATGATTTTATTAATCTTCAAGATACATCATCATGACAATGGCTTTAGTGAGGCATCTCAAGCACAGACTGAGAAATCCTTGCGTCAAATTGTCTTCAAAAAACTGACTCAACCGCTTTCTTCAACAAAAGATGAAAATGACCTCCTTAACAAATACACCTTATCACTCCATTACAAGGAAATAATCCCTTACTTTATAAAAAAATTCTCCCTTGTCACTCCACACTAAAAAAAATATTTTCACCTTATTACTCCACAAAATCACACTTTATACCCTTTTAGACTCCCATAAAAAAGTTTTAGCAAAGTTCCTTTTAAAAGTGAAATAACTTTTATAAAGTCACTTTTTCAAGTGAACGAATCTCTTAAAAGTCAAAACACCTTAAAAAGACACTTTAAATTTTTCATAAAGTATACCTTTTCATTGGAGAAGACAAACTGAACATCTCCTCTAGCATTGTAAAAGTCTCAGAGATTTGTTCTTGAACTCCATCACTTGAAATGCTTTAGTGTGTAGTTCTGCAAATGGAGCCTATACTCTATAGGGCACTAGAATAAACACCAGATCTGGAGGCTGAGAAACTCATTCTCTAAGCTCTAAGAGATTGATGCAGTGCGTATCTTGTAGCTTTTATTTTTTTTATATGAAAAACTAGCCATGAACTAGATTTCTGATGGATTATTTCCTTTGAATAAAGGGGTAGATGTAGTGTACACAGCTCACAAATAGAGGAGTTGATTCGATCGGATCAACAAGCAGAAGGCATGGCAGAGTTGGGGTGAGGATGAGGATGGATCCAGATACCACTTCTGTGGAAGAGTCCCCAAAATTGGTGCGTGCAATGAAGACAATGGACGAAATAATTGCAAATCTGACACTAAATACAAAGGCAGCTGATTATGGGGATTCACTGGATCAACTACTTGTTTGGATTGACTTGGAGATGACAAGTCTAGATATTGAAAGGGACAGGATTGGAGATTGCTTGTATCATTATTGATGGAGAACTTGTCAAAATGGTTAAGGGACCAGACTTGATAATAAATCAACTCGAAGAGTGTTTGCAAAACATGGATCAATGGTGCTAGAAGCATCATACTACCAATGGATTCATAGAAGAGGTCCAAAAAAGAAAAGTGACAGAGGAAATAGCTGAAAACTCTAGATTCAGGCCTAAATATGTGCTTCTGAATTCTCAGAGCAACAATTGAGGGCCAACAGTCACCTTCAGAGACTCATTTGACACAATTAAAAAACATCAAAGTGCACTTGCAACGATGTCGAATGGTTTCACCCTCTTTAATTCCGGGCAAGAGTTGAACTTGCGATCAACATATGCATTGTATTTCATTTCATGTTTCCAATTTAAATTTTAAACCGCCAAATACAATGAGTTGGATCTAATTGCCCAGCTGAGAATGGAGTTCAATAATAAGATTCCCTTTCCTTATCTGATTCAAATCACAATGGACAATAAATTTCCATCTCAACCTACAGCTTTCGCGTCGAAATTCAAATTCATGCATCTGATATTTTAGCTTGAAATGGAAATACAACAGGGAAATGGTAATGGAATGAGCATACTGCTAATCTTTGTACTGGTGCGCGGAAAGCTGTAACAATTGTTCAAAATGAAAGTGACAGCTTCTTGTCTTCTTCTACAATCCATAGTGTTGGACCCTTTAATCCCATGAACTTGTGTCCCGATCGCAATTCATAATCAGTGACCTAGACGACGCCATGCTACACTGATTCTGTTGAATAAAATAGACCACAAACTGATATACACAACTCCATTCGATAGCCTTCAAGATATCAGTTGATCCCAATCACTCAGCTACTCATGCAATTTCCGAATGATGGTGAATCTCAAATAGTCCTCCAGAAATAAGAAAATAAACAGATATAAAAATGCGCTGATACCACATGAAGTAAACTCACTCAGCCATATTAAACACAGACAACAAATTAACACACAATAATCAAACCAGCAACACAAAAAAGACAAACTAGCGAAAAAGGCAGAGAGCCATCAAGTGGTCTCTCATGCTCATGTAATTATCTCTTTTCAAATAATTAATAATACATTTAAATACATGAGCAAGTGGTCTTAGGATAGTGCATCTATCTTAGACTCACTTGTTTGAGACATTTTCTCAACTTACACACTAATTTAGGAAAACTAGTTGGAGAGAATCTCTCCTTCTCACTAAACTCCTTAGTTTGAGAAACTAACTCTCATGATTTAATTTAATTTGGATTTATAGTTTTTTTTAAGAGAGTGAGGCTAACATCTATAATCCATAGGACTTCCTTGGTGAGGAAGCATTGAAATGAGTTTACTTTCATTGACTATGTTGATAAATTTCTATATACATTTTGTTGCCTATTAAACAGTGAAATTGAACCTAGGATAGGAATTGAAATAGGAAGGGTTTACACCTTAGTGATTAGACCAAAATAGGTGACTGGCACCTATACCATAATTACATAGAAATTAGGGTGTATGGGTGTGAATTGGCACCTTACAGATTGACAAAGTTTGTCCCAATGAGAATTTTCTCATTAGAATACATTAGACAAATGATTCATATGGATGATCTCCAGTTTGTAATAGAAAAGAGAAAATCATAGTTTAATAATAAAGCATAGGTCGGTCCTTTCATCTACAACACAAGAGAAGAAACTAAATAAGAAGACATCCTCCTAAGACAAATGAACTTCAAACTTATCTTTACCTCGTCATATGACCCCTTGCTATTGATTTCAAAGCTAAGATTAGAACAAAATACTACTCCATACAGTCACACTCCTAGGCCAGAGATTGAGAAATACATGAACCAGGATCAATGGTTGGAGAACATTGTCCAAGAGGTAGAAGAGTAGGTAAAATCATCTACAACAACACAGACTCCTACACTATTAGAGAAGCAGAACAAGAGGCCAAGGGAAGACCCACAGTCACATAAATTCCAGAGAAAGAATTTCAGATCTACAAGAAGAGGCAAACGACTAATCCAATAGAAGAAATATTTCAAGAAGAGAATACACAATCCACTGTTATTTTGACAAACCCTCGTGATTCAAAGAGGATTCAAGATATTTTTGTAGGGTCTCCATCATCTTTGGCATCCCAGAAGCCACTAGACACCTCTCAGTTAGAGGAATTGTTTCATGGTCAAGATGAACCTAACATATTTGCAAAGTACAAAGAAATCAAGAAGAAAAATGAACAACTAAAAGCTACAAATATACACAACTTTGGAAGCAGACAACCTCTTCATAACATAGTTTTCTCTCTACCTTTGACATAGAGAAGGGGAAAATGTTGATAGCCTTCCTGGATTCTAAGATCCCTTTCCTAAAGACTCATGAAGATTATCAGAAAACAAATTTTTCTTTCAATGTTGATCAAATTTACCCAATTGATCAAATAGATCTCCACAAGCAAATAGGGGAGATGTTATACTCCACTCTGACAACTTTAGAAATGGTAGCTTCTAGGCTATAAGCCTCTATAAATAACATCTAGTCTCAGCTTAAATTAGAGAAAGTCTCTTCTCTAGCCAAAGATACAAAAATAAAATCATTAGAAGACCTTGTAATCAAATTGGGATATGATCCCAGCAATGTGAAAGCAACAAAAGAGATTATCAAAAGGAAAAATGTTGGCTTTGTAGCACTTAAGAAGTAGCTCAAGCTTCCCTCCACAAAGGACCCACAAACGAAGGAAGTCAGAGAATTAGAGAAGGAAAAATAATAAATGCTTAGAATCATTATTGAACAAAGTGGATAGATCAAAACCATGGAGGTTTAAATGGAGAAATTGTTAAAGGAAAGAGAACAATCCACATAATTGGCATCCATTCCACTAACAGTGACTACCATTGTATCTACATCAACAGCAGGGGAATCCACTTCAAAAACCGTCATTGAGGGGAAATCTACATATTATTCAGAGGAACCTATCAAATCAATGGATGACCTGTCAATCAGAGGACAGGAAATTGAGAAGTTGAACATGCAGCTGCAGAACCTTCAAGAGAAAAAGTTGAAGATTGACACCGTATACTTGGCTGAGCTACATAAAACTCGTAAATTAACACAAAAGATTGAACAATTGAAAAATGAATCAGCAATGGCACAAACATTGGCATAGGAAAAAGAAAGTATATGGGTGGAAATAAATGAGGCCATGACTGCAATATGGCCCTCAATTCAGATTATTTTTTAGCAAGAGGAGTTAATATAGAAGTGCAAAGAGGTAATTGAATAAGTGAAAGCATATTTAGGGAAAAGGCCAGGTGAATCCACTACTCTGATTAGAATTTTAAATTTAAAGACCAAGGAAGAATCAGAAGAATTGGAAATTGTAGATAGGACAAAGACCATTTTGGAGGTGAGAAGGGTCCTTAAAAAAAGGAACCTTATGCTTCAATTCGAGAACAAGTGTCATAATATGGAGTCCTACATTCAGAAATTCCGCAGAAAATTTAATATACTAAATCAATAGGGCCTACTAGGTTTGATAGGGATTGGAGAAATATAATCAGTTTAGAAGATTATCACCAGAAATTATATACCATCAAGGAAAATTTTAAGGATGGAAATTTATCTTAAATTTTAGAAACCTCAGTGAATCTTGCTATCCTCTAATATGAAAACTATGAAATATTTGGTGATATCTTTGTAAAAACATTCAAATTTATTATGTTTTTATATATACTCTCTATATAATTTTGGCGATATTTAAGGTAAAATAATTTTATATTATAAAACTTGGATGAAGTATTTTTAGAAAAATTGGAAATTGGTGAATATTCTTTTTGGAAAAACCATGGAAAATTAGCCCACCTACAAATATTAGCCCCTAAAGTTTTCCATGTATACCATAGCCAGGGATAAGTCAAAGTTTTCCACCATCAAAGGAAGTATCACGGGGGAATCCTTCATGGAAGCTTTGGATTTTGATCTGCATATCAAACATGAGATAAATCAATTGTTCATTATAAAGCCTACATTTCAAAAGTATACCGAGGTAGATGAAACTTATAGGAAACTAGCCAAATTCTCCACTCCAAGTGAAGACAGATGGGACAAAATGTGCGACTTACTAGGGTAAAACAATTTTTTACCTTGAACAGCAAGGAAGCACTTCTTTAGGTTGAGCCATCACCAACAATCCTTGAAGATAGTGCCAAAGCACTACTACAATTTTAGCTGCCTACTTATTTGTACTATTTTTATAATCAATTTAGGATATTTTGTAAAAAATCTTGGTATTTTCACTCAATATATTTTTGATCATTTTTGTATAAGTACTTCACAAATCGAAGTACAAATGTTGGGACTCATATCCAGAAAGCACATTTTGATGTCAAGTTGTTCATTGAGCTAAAAGTAATCATTTCATTAATACAAAAGCTTGTTCCAGGATTCATGTATCAGGCTAATTGGTGATGTATTTCCTTTTGTAAACTTGTTATATCTATGTTTTCATACGTTTTTCTTATCTAAATTATTTTAAAGAAGAAGAATGGTTGAACTAGTTTAATCACACTCTGTCTTTGCTTTTAAGTAATTTATATGTTTTCAAACTAAATTTAAATATAAAATTCATGTTAAAATGCTCTATGTTTAATAGAATATGAATCTATTCCTCCCTCTCACTCCACAAAGCTTCAAAGACCCAAAAACCTGCCTACCTTGCCTTATTTCAATCTATTATGATATTTCTACATCTGGTCACCCTAAGACCTTGAATCCATTGCCCAGTGGCCTTTATTTGCAATTTCAACCAAACATTTCAAAAAACCAAAATCTAAACCTAATAACTAGCCTAAAATCCCAAAGAAATAAATCTAAATCCAATAGAGAGATCCCACACCGATTTTAGAAGGGCTAGCTTCTAATCTTGAAAGTGGTTTTGTGGTTACCTCTGGGTTTCTTTCACAACCTTAATAAATTACAAAGTTATAATATCTCGGTGACTCCACTAAGGAATTTGAACAAATCTTATTTGTATTAAGGTTTCCCTGGTCATTTTTTTTGTTCAATTCTTAAAGCTATTTCTAGGTTTGTGGCTAAGAAATAGATCTCACTTAAGTTGTTTTCCACTTATAAGTTATATATATTTTATATTTGTAAACATACTATAGTATATCTGGCTCCTAAGAAGATATATGCTAGAGCTAATCCAGATCCAAATGCAACAAAAAATGTAGATAACCCTGAAGAAATTCTTAGAAAGAAAATTTTAGCTAAGAGCTAGATAAGTAATAATCCTCTCCCTAGGGTTAATTCTCTACCTGAAAACTTTGAAATAGTAGAAAACATAGAATTTTATTTGCCATTTGAACATAGTCTCTTCCAAACTAAACCTGACAGTTTTGTATCTGAAACTTTTTTTTATGAAAACATCTTAAAACCTTACATTTCAAAGCATAAAATTGTGAAATCAGGCTCTTAGGATGATGTCATTAAACAATTTAACAAACTTGAAGTGTTGGTATCTAAACTAAATCAAGTTGTACAGAAATATCTTGAATCACCTAAATCCTCACATTCTTCTTCTATTGGTTCATCCCCAACCCCAACATTAATTCCACCTATTAGTTCTATCCCACTAGAAATCCCCCTTGTTTATACTACCCCTCCATCAAATCCTCATGTTTCTACTATTCCTCCAAAGATTCCTCCTGTTTCCACTATTCCACCAGAGATTCCCCCTATTTTTTCCACACCTCCATTTCATCTACTATCCCTGCAACCTCTACAACAACACAACAAAATGTAATCTTACCTCCTTTGATACCTTCCTCATCCACTTCCATTCTAGTTACTTCCTCCTCCCACACACCCATCATGGTAGGTAGGTATGCCCCCCTAGTTTTTCTTGGACATCTCAATGCCATGCCACAAGACTACCATAGTAGAATGCCTCAGTTTGATAGCATAGGCCCAATCACTACTCAACATGTATATATGATGAACGACTATTTGGAATTACAAGAAATTGATGAGGATGATGTAAAGATAAGGTTCTTTGCTCAAATTTTAACATGGGAAGTGAAAAAACGGTTTAAATCATTACAAGTTGCTCCTATCCCAGACCTTACACAATTCCATCAGAGTTTTCTTGTAAGATGGGAAGTAAAGAAAAACCCTCTCCAAATTTTAACTGAGTATGAAATTATCAAAAGAGCCCTTGGTGAAACGATCTAGGACTACTATGCCAGATTTAACAAAATTTACAAATCTATCCCAACTACCATACAACCCCCACCAAGGTTGTACCTAATCAAATTCCCATATGGATTTGATCCAGACATGTCTTACCAACTCAGAGAAAGAAATCCTTCTACCCTTGAGGAGATGCAATGAAATGTAGTTAGTGTAGAAGATAATCTATTAGCCAAAAGAGCTAGGCTAAAAGTTGAAAGGAGGGTATTTATTAAAGAGGAACCTGTTTCTTCCTCATACCATGCTAAGTTGGATAGCTTAGTTAGGTCTATGGAAAGAATGGTAGAGAAAATAAGTTAAATTGATAGAGCTCCTACAAGATATAATCAAGGTGGTCCTCAAAATAGAAATCAAAATCTTAGGAGGAATCCACCCTTAATCAAACAAAGAGAACAAATAGGACCAAATGATCAACAATAGATCAGGCCTCCCTTCCAAGAAAACTATGCTGATGAAGAAGCTAAGTTGAAAGAAGATCCTGAAGAAAACCAGATAAAATTATTTCAAGAAAGTGAGATAGAGCATATTTTCTTGACCAAAGAAGACCAAGATTTGTTCTTTCTATCACAACCAGAAGCCCTCCCTTCCCAGTCATATGGGTATAATCAAGGATACCAAAATGATATAATGGAAGTGCATAAGAAATATAATCTCATAAGCAAAAATATTGTTGGAAATCCTCCCATCAAAACCAAAATGATGCCCCTTCCACTAGCTAAACAAAGGATGAATCTCAAAAAGAGGCTCCTAAAGAAACAGGATCATAATACAAAAGAGATAGACAAACCTCAAACCTCTTTCAGCATTGAGACTGAGTTGGCTAAAGTTAAAATTTCAACTCTTTTAATATAATTAATTAATAAAAATGCATATAGGTCTCAAGTTATGCAAGCCTTGAAAATAGGGGAAGGAACAAACACATAAACCTGACTAATGACCAACCCGAGTTGTTAATTAGACTTGAAGTGGAAGGAAAATCTCAAGATGGAACTATGCCTCCTTTCTACATTAGTTTGAATATTCATGACAAGATTTTTCATAACACAATGCTTCACTCTGGTGCTTCCCACAATTTGATGCCTAGAGCCATCATGGGAAAACTGGGTTTAGATATCACAAGGCCTTACAAAGATTTGTATTACTTTGATTCCAACAAGGTCATATGCCTAGGTCTCATCAAAGACCTGTGTGTCACTTTAGCCCAAATCCCATCCAAAAGTTTAGTCATGGACATTGTTGTAGCAGACATACCCCCTAAGTATGGAATGCTACTATCAAGGTCTTGGGGAGCAAAGTTACAAGGTACTTTGCAAATGTATATGACCTATGCTACCATTCCTATTTTTGGTCAGCAGAGAAGACTATACAGGGAGACTCTCATGAAATACATGGTTAGTAACCAATAAAAACTAGACAATTACTCCTTGTACTCTATGCATCCATATTTAGACTCCTTTATTTTATACAATGATGAATCTGTAAAGGAGGAAGTTTCACATTTATAAGATGAGCTAAGAAATACAAAGGAACTAAAATTTGAACCTGGGAAACTTGAGGAAGAGAGTGAAGCCCTATGGAACATGGACTTTGATGGGGTTGTAAGAAAGGAAGGAGTAGGGGCAGGTGTCTGGATTCTAAACTCACAAACAAGGATAGCTAAAGGACACTCTTACAAACTAAACTTTCAATGTACAAACAATATACCTGAATATGAAGCATTAATATTAGGAATGCAACTTTTAAAGAGCTCAGGGGCTAAAAGAATTTCTATGCATGGAGATTCAAAACTCATCATTAACCAGATTAAAGGTAAGTATTCATTCAAACACCCTAGATTAAGAGCCTATAGAAATGCAGTTTTAGATTTTCTTCAATGTTTCCCTAAATATCAATTGTCTCTTATTCCTTGAGTCCAGAATATTTTTGCAAATGCTTTAGCTACTTCAACTAGTACTAGTAAGGTGTCATTCAATCCTAATAGAAAATACTAGGTTGAGATAAAAAATAGACCAGTTGTCCCAGATAATGTAAGATGTTGGCAAGTTTTCAGAAATGACAAACAAGTAGATAATTTTTTACAATTAAAAGATGATTCTGAGTCTGTAAATATTGATATAGATAATGATGGAGATGACAATAAAAAATAAATAGTATTAAATGAAACTGATGACAATCAAGAAGAAATTGAAGTTCTACAACTAAAAGACAATGTGTTTCCAAGAGGATTGGTACCATTGGAAGAGATTTTTGACGTCAATGATGTAGCCAAAAAGCCAAAAATAGAACCAGTAGGAGCCAATGTAGAAGACTATAACATAGGAACTGTAAAGAATCCTAAAATTGTGAAACTGTCCAAACCCTTGCCTCCTAATGAAAAACAAAAATAAATTGAGCTACTTAAGGAATTCTTTAATGTGTTTTCTTGGAGCTATAAAGATATAAAATGATATGACACTAGTATCATACAACACACCATTCCCATCAAAGAAGATAAAAATCCATTCAAATAGAAATTGAGGACAGTGAATCTAGTCTTATTACCTTTGATAGAAAAATTATTCAAAAAATTTTTGATACAAATATCATTGTACCCCTCAAATTTTCAAAATGCGTCTCTAATATAGTACCTACCAGAAAGAAAACATGTGAAATTAGGCTCTCTGTGCATTTTAGAAATCTAAACAAAGTCTCTATTAAGGACAACTAACCTTTGCCCAAAATGGCTCACATTATACAAAAGGTAGTTGGTTCCAACAGAATCTCTTTGTTGGATGGTTTCTCAGGATGCAACCAGGTTTCATCCTGATGAACAACAGAAAACAAAATTTACTACACCTTGGGGGACTTTTATGTATGTAAAAATGCCCTTTGGCCTTATGAATGTTGGGGCCACTTTCCAAAGAGAAATGGACATAACATTTTCTAATGAAATAGATATATTCATTGTGATTTACCTTGTAAAGTTTTGTAGATGTTCTATGCTAAGATCAATTTCACTTTTCTCACAGCAATCATACAAGTAGTTAAGCAAAATGCAGATAGAACATATAAGCAGATCTTACAG
>APFE030370605.1:418100-466539 GCA_000404065.3 Pinus taeda
TCACATCATATTTAAGAGAAAATTCTAAGGTTCAAGTAGTGGAAGATCACATGGAGCATCAACAACAAGTTCTCCAACCCTTAAAGTTTAACCTAACTTTGGCACAGAATAGAATGAAACAACAGGCATATCAAAATCACAGTGAAAAAAGTTTTGATGTAGGTGACTGGGTATTCTTACGGCTACAACCATATAAACAAATGTCCCTCAAGAAAGCTAGGAAGGATAATAAATTATCACCAAAGTATTATGGTCCATACAAGTTGTTGCAAAATATTGGTATTATGGCATACAAATTGGAGCTTCATGTAGCATCCCAAGTGCACCTAGTTTTCTATGTTTCATGTTTAAAGAAGTTTATAGGTGACAAGCTCCCAGTTCAAACAATATTGCTAGAACTTGACGAGGAAGAAATAATATTGGAACCTGAAGAAGTCACAGAAATGAGAACTTGACAGCTATGAAATTGATCAATTTCGGAGTATCTCATCAAGTGGAAGAACTTACCCACTGAAGATTCCACATGGAAGGATGAGAATTTTCTACATAAGCATCCAGAACTACTCAAGCATTGAGGACAACACTTTTTTGAAGGAGAGGGGCATGTTAGTTCCCTATAATACTAGTGACTCCCCCATTACTATTTCCATTGTAGCCCTTATTATTATTATTGTGCCCCTATTGTCCCCATATTGTTATTAGCGTACCCCATAGAAGCCCACTATTGTTATTGTTGTGCCATTATATTATTATTGTTATGTCATCTTTGATTATATTGTGACCCCTTATACTCTTATATATAAAAAGGAGGTTTAGCCATTTGTATCATCCAAGAATTATTCATTTGTGTAATGTAAAGGAGGTTTCTCCCTCGAAGAGGTTGATTTCTAAGGCGTTGATCTATATTTTCTATCTTTTTGTGACCTGGTTTCAAAGTAGAGGAGCTAACACAGAGTTCCAAAGAGGTAATTGAAGAAGTGAAAGAAGATTTAGGGTAGAAGCCAAGTGAATCCACTGCTCTGATTAGAATTTTAAATTCGAACACTAAGGAAGAATTATAAGAATTGGAAATTGCACACAGGACAAAAACAATTTTGGAGGTGAGGAGGGTCCTTACAAAAAGGAACCTTATGCTTCAATTAGAGAACAAGTGTCAGAATATGGAGTCTAATATTCAGAAATTCCATAGAAAATTTAATATACTAAATCAAAATGGATTGCCAGGTTTGATAGGGATTGGAGAAAAGTTGATCAGTTTAGAAGATTATCACCATAAATTATATACCATAGCCAGGAATAAGTCAAAATTTTCCACCATCAAAGGAATTATCACAAGGAAAGCCATCATGGAAGCTTTGGATTTTGATATCAATATCAAACATGAGATAAAGCACGTGTTCATTATCAAGCCTACGTTTTAAAAGTATAATGAGGCAGATGAAACTTATAGGAAACTAGTCAAATTCTCCACTCCAAGTGAAGACAGATGGGACAAATTGTGCGACTTACTAGGGTAATTTTTTTTTTACCTTCAATAGAAAAGAAACACTTCTTCAAGCCCAATCATCACTAGGAATCCTCAAAGATAGTGCCAGATAAATACAACAGTTTTAGCTGCCTACTTTTTTGTACTATTTATGTAATCAACTTATGATATTTTGTAAAAAAATCTTGATTTTCACTCAAGATATTTTTGATAATTTTTGTATAAGTACTTCACAAATCGAAGTACAAATGTTGGGATTTGTATCAAGAAAGCACATTTTAATGTAAAGTTTTTCACTCAGTTGAAAGTGATCATTTCATTAATACAAAAGATTGTTCCAGGATTCATGTGTCAGGATAATTGGTTACGTCATTCCTTTTGCAAACTTGTTATATATTTGTTTTCATATTTTTTCTTATCTAAATTATTGAAAAGAAGAAGAAGGGATGAACTTGTTTAATCACACTCTGTCCTGGCTTTTAAGTAATTTGTATGTTTTCCAGCTCAAGTTAAATATATAATTCATGTTACAATTCTCTATGTTTAATGGAATCAGAATCTATTCCTCCCTCTCACTCCACAAAGCTTCAAAGATCCAAACAGCCTGCCTACCTTGCACTGTTTCAATCTATTATGATATTTATGCATCTGATCACCCTAAGACCTTGAATCCATTTCCTAGTGGCCTTTCTTTGTAGTTTCAACCAAACATTTCAAAAAACCAAACTCTAAACCTAATAACTAGCCTAAAATCCCAAAGAAACAAATCTAAATCTAATAGAGAGTTCCCTCTCTAAGTTTAGAAGGGATAGCTTCTAAGCTTGAAAGTGGTTTTGTGGTTACCTCTGGGTTTCTTTCATAGGCTTAAGAAATTATGGAGTGATATAGACTTTATTAACGATCCCTGTGAGGTTGTTAGGTCATGCGTTATTGCTTCCCATGATAGGAAGATTCACGTTCGTGATCTAACGCATCTAATGAAAAAGGATCTCGTTTTTGAGCTCTTGTAATTTATAGTGCCATGATTGCTACTTGTAAGAGGTGTTATAGTTTGAATCAAGAAAAATGTATTTTTCTTCTCACGTATAGTCTTTTATCCACTTTCCCTCTCGAATTTGCAAAAAACTCGCTCTTATACCAATTTGTTGGAAAGACAGGGGAGGATAATACAAATTCATACACACAACAACAGGAGCTACGACTCTTCTATTGATCAACCAAACTTGATTCTTACAATGAACACGATGAGCAGTATTTAAACCTTTTTCAACTAGAGACTCACCTAAAATAAGTTCACATGCACACACACTCTAAATTTGACTTTTCCCAAACTATAACTTAACCCCAACTCACTCAAATTAACTCAGTTAACTGACTTTCCTAAATTTAGCCAACTCTGGCATACTAGAGTAATTACAATTTCTAACAAACACATATGTCAATGCTTTGATAGCCTTTCTCTTTTCATTATATCATAGTTCCCCCTCCTCAAAACTAGGATGTTGGCTCAAAAAATGTCCTAGGATGGTCGCAGAGAATTTACTTGAGTACATGGGCAAGGTGTAACAGGAGGAGGAAAATGGCCTCATAATTCAAAACATGTAGCAATGGTAGGGGCTTCAATTGACCAATATCAACAATTACTTGGGGATTACTAACTAAATATCTTGGTGGTTCTGATCACTTGTGATACCGAAATCCAGCCACCAAATGCCAAGTAAGTATTCTTGTTTCAATTTGAACCGCATTTTTCCTTGAGCCCATCCAGGTATTCTATATTCTTCATTGCTTTATTTTAACTTAGTAATTTTGAAATAAAAGCTTAATTTTGGATTTGATGAATCATCTCTATTAACTTTTGCATTGAAGCTCTTATCCTTTAATTAGTCAAACTTAAAAGATTAAGTAGAAAGAAAAGAATAATGATCCACACACTTATGTGAAAATCCCTTTGGTATGGTTATTATGAGGAAATTTCACTACTACTATTGGGATTTCGAGTTTACGGTGGGTGTTATAGCATAAATTCTATCAAATTTTATGAGGTATGAAAATTCGTTGAAATTTCACTGCTACTGTTGGGATTTCGAGTTTACGGTGGGTGTTATAGCATAAATTCTATCAAATTTTATGAGGTATGAAAATTCGTTGAAATCGAGTCATTTGAAGGAGATTTATGTAGAATTATTTAAAATGTTGAGAACAATATCTGAAATAGATAAAACCCTCCACACTTTGCAGGATGTAAGGGAAAAGATGGTTGATACATAACTATTGTTTTCTTTTCTCAAAAACTTTAAGGGTGTATGTATTAGGATGGTGGCATCTCCTTGCCATTTTCATGATGTCATATTATCTATCATTGTTTGCATCTTAAAAGCGTGTAGTATAAGTTGTAAATTTTATATGGTTGACTTGTGAGTTTTATTTTGTCTTTTTTGGTAAAAATTTTTATACATCTTCAATGATTTTGTAAATGACATTACAGATGCTTGTACTGACTTCTTGGATCCTAATGGTTGCCTTGAGGGATAGTTTTTTAAAAAGAAAATGGTCAAGCTATTGATCTTTGACGAGTGTCATCATGCACAGGGGCATTATTCCTAAGCTAAAATTATGAATACGAGTGTGAAATTTTTTTCGTTGGTTATACATGTGTTTTTTTATTATTGTAGTGCAGTATTTTAAGATAATTAGTATGGTTGTCACAAAAATTGTTATGATTTAGTACTTTGTTTTTCATGGCATTCTATGATGTTGGAGCATTATCACACATGTGAAGTCAAGTAAAAATTATTTGGAATGATTGTGTCTCCTGCAATAAGAAAGGGTGAGTATGCTCTTCCAATATAATGTGAAATGGAAAATTAGTTTCTGATTTTTTTCTAATGATATATAATTTCACTAACTTAAAATACTAAAATATGACATTCACTATATGAAAAGAAAATTCATTTGGAATCTTATGTGTTTGGAAATGGCATAAAAGTTAGATGGGTGGACAAATTTTATTTTAATATTTCTATCATTACTCCATGTCTACTATGTAGAAAAACATAAAATTGTTCTTCCATTTCTATGTTTACAGTGAACATTTTGGGTTTTTTTGGATCAATTTAAAGTTGTGAGACTAGGTTTTGCAATTTTCATGTTCATATGTGTTCTTCCAATATATTGTTCAAACTTGTTTTCAAATTTATAATGTTGATTATAATTTTATTTTTATGATGTCATACTTTGGTGGTTTTTGGTATAGCCGAAGAAAATTAGTCTAATAAACATGCATTACATTTCTACTTTTCTATTTCGTACTTCAATGTACTTTGTATTTCATCCTTCTTTCATTTGAGTGACTTAGTCTACATTTATTACTCACCCACTTTATTTTGTTTTATTTGAGACTTCATCAACTTTGACCACTCTCCCATTATTTATATATATATATATATATATATATATATATATATATATATATATATATATATATATATATATATATATATATATATATATATATATATATATAAAGAGTGTATAACATGTGCACAAGCCCACAATTGTCTTGTCATACTTGCATAGTTGTGTCCTTATTATTTCTTGAGTGCAAGTATCTTGTTTTTTTGGTATCATGTTCAGAACACTTTGTATTACAGCCTTATTTTTAGGCCCTATTAGAAATTTCAGATTTTCCCATAATGATCATTTTTCTAATTATATATGTCAAGTCATACAGTGGGATAAATGATTTAACACTTATTTTGTCAATCTAGGTAAGTAAACTGCAAGACGAAACATGATATGTGTAAACTGGTTTTTCCACTACTTTCCCATGCAAATTCAAACATAAAGCAAGTACATATAGATCCTGGAGTTTATTTCAACTTACAATGATTTCAGACTCCTAATTTCAATTTTGACATGTTGACACGGAATTGTAGACCAAGAAAGATATATCACACTCTCTCACCAGATACTCTATCTGAAGTAATTGTTGGTCAAAACTGATTAAGACTATGATGAAAAAGAATATAAATAAAATTAGTGTTCTAAGTTTTATAAACAAATTTCAGTCAAAAGTAGTAACAAACATTTTATTCTAAAATCAAAACCAATTTGATTTCCTAATTGTTGCTTTAGGCATAATATATCTAATTATTCTAGTGATTTGAAATAAAAAAACACACTAGATGCAAACTAAAGAAATTAATCTTACAAAATTCCATTCATTAATTATTATATACTACTAAATTTAATTGCTAAAGGAAAACAAAGTATATGCTACAAAACTTTTGTAGAGCCCTGTGTGATTACATGATATCACTACAGGAAGCTATAGAAAAATATTACAAGAAGTTTTGAATAATTACAAGAAAAATAGAGCACACTCAATTCTTAAATATATCACAAAGATTATGAACAAAAACCACACAAATCATAATAGAACTTAAGAAAATGCATGACAAAAACATATGCAACACATACTAGGGGCCACCTTGTTTATGTTGTTAGTAAAGATACAAGAAACTACTGCAACTCATGTATCAAGTCACATAAATCCTCCTTGTATTAATAAAACCAGAATCTTAATACAAAAGTATATGTATATAACTGTATCAAAAGTCTCTCTTTTTCTCTCTAACCTATATCTTTCTCATACATCAACTTGTATACAAAATATTAATGTCAAATTAATTTTCCCAAAAACAGGTTCATTCCATTGTTTCATACTAAAAATAAAGTTATACAAAAGAAAGATAATAGTATTTGCACAATATCCTCAATTCCATAATGTGTATATTGTTTTCTGGGTTTTGGTGACCGAGCTTTATCTTGTTTGAAAATATTAGGGTAGTTTCCCAAAATGATTTGCATAATGTGCTGATTTGATATGTCATTGTTGTCTGTCCTTTGACTTCTAGAGTGAGCAGTTATGAGGAAGTCAAATGAGTGTGATCATGTGGATCAACCTCCAAGTGTCAGAATATTTTTCGTTGATGTGGACTTTTTATAGGAACCATGCTGGTTAAATTCTTGTGATTACATGATTTGGCTGTTTAACTCATCAGTAACCAGAATAAATGTATTTTATAAACATTTATAAATTTAAAAGAAAACAATAATTCTTTAAATGATTTTACCTTTAACTTTATCCTTTGAATGCCATTTGAAAAAAATGATAAAAAAAAAAATATAAAATGAAGGTTCAAATGAAGGATATCATGTCAAAAATGAAGTTGCCACATTAAAATTTAAGCCCAACAATATCAAAAGACATATTTATCTGAGAATAGAGCTTCCGAAAAATTTCTCACAAGTGATAATATAATTTTTATTCTGTGCTTCATGATCATGATTTTTGGGTGGGAATGCTTCATGATCATGTTTTTTGGCATATTTATTTGAGTTTCGATAAAAAAAATTGGCAAGTGATAACCTAATTTTTATTTTGTGCTTCATGATCATGATTTTTCGAAGGTGGGGTTTTCAAGTAATAATATTATTTTTATTTTGTGTTTCCTCGTCATGTATTTTTGGTGGGGGTGCTTCATGATCATGTTTTTTTTACTGACTGAGGGGTTTGTTTTATTGTTTGGATTAATTTATATTTTTTTTAGTAGATTTGTGAGATTTAGTTTTCACTAGGTCTCTCATGCCAAGGGATGAGGAGGGGTTGAGTATGGAAGCCATTTTTGGGGGATTTAAACTATCCCAAGGGATGTTCCAAGGGATGATAGCGTCCCAATATTTAGTTCTTCTAGCCAATAGACTAAGAGACCCCAACCTAGGTTCAACATAATTACCAAAAAAAAAATATGTTTGTTTTTCTCTCTCTGAGCTTCCTCCTCATATGGAAATGTAACAATAATAATACAATAATGTGTCATAATATGGAGTCCAACATTCAGATATTCCACAATAAATTTAATATACTAAATCAAATGGGACTGCTAGGTTTGATAGGGATTGGAGAAAAGTTGATCAATTTAGAAGATTATCACCAGAAATTATATACCATAGCCAGGGATAAGTCAAAGTTTTCCACCATCAAAGGAGTTATCATAGGGAAAGCCTTTATGGAAGCTTTGGATTTTGATCTGCATATCAAACATGAGATAAAGCACTTTTTCATTATCAATCCTACATTTCAAAAGTATACCAAGGTAGATGAAACTTACAGGAAACTAGTCAAATTCTCCACTCTAGGTGAAGACAGATGGGACAAATTGTGCGAGTTACTAGGGTAAAACAATTTTTTACCTTCAACAACAAGGCAACACTTCTTCAAGCCCAATCATCACCAGAAATCCTCGAAGATAGTGCTATAGAACTACAACAATTTTAACTACCTACTTTTTTATACTACTTATGTAATCAGTTTAGGATATTTTGTAAAAAATCTTGATATTTTCACTCAAGATATTTTTGATAATTTTTTTATAAGTACTTCACAGATCGAATTAAAAATGTTGGGACTTGTATCAAGAAAGCACATTTTGATGTAAAGTTGTTCACTGAGATGAAAGTGATCATTTCATTAATACAAAAGTTTGTTCTAGGATTAATGTCTCGAGATAATTGGTGATGTCTTTCCTTTTGTAAACTTGTTATATATCTATTTTCATATTTTTACTTATCTGAATTATTTAAAAGAAGAAGAAAGGTTGAACTCATTGAATCACACATTTTCCTGGCTTTTAAGTAATTTATATGTTTTCAAACTCAAGTTAAATATAGTTCATGCCTTTCTTTGTAGTTTCAACCAAACATTTCAAAAAACCAAACTCTAAACCTAATACCTAGCCTAAAATCCCAAAGAAACAAATCTAAATCCAATAGAGAGATCCCTCTCTGAGTTTAGAAGGGCTACCTTCTAAGCTTGAAAGTGGTTCTGAGGTTACCTATGGGTTTCTTTCACAAGCTTAATAAATTACGAAGTGATGACATACTTTATTAACGATGCTTGTGAGGTAGTTATGGTGTCCACTATCGCTTCCCACGATAGGATGATTCGCGTTAGTGATCTAATGCATCCAATGAAAAAGGAGCTCATTGTTGAGCTCTTGTGTGTTATAGCGCCATGATTGCTACTTGAAAAAGGAGTTATAGTTTGAATCAAGAAAAATATATTTCTCTTCTCACGTATAGTTGTTGATCCGCTTTCTCTCTCAAATCTGCAAAAAAAATGCTTTGATACGCATTTGTTGGAAAGACAGAGGAGGAGAATACAAATTCATACACACAACAACAGGAGCTATGACTCTTCTATTGATCAACCAAACTTGATTCTTACAATGAACGCAATGGGTGGTATTTAAAACGTTTTCAACTAGCGGCTCACCTAAAATAACTTCACATGCACACACACTTTAAATTTGACTTTTCCCAAACGATAACTTAACCCCAACTCACTCGAATTGAATTAGTTAACTGACTTTCCTAAATTTAGGCAACTCTGGCATATTGTAGTAATTACAATTTCTAACAAACGTGTATGTCAGGGCTTTGACATCCTTTCTCTTTTCATTATATCATAGTTTCCCCTCCTCAAAAGTGGGATGTTGGCTCAAAAAATGTCCTAAGACAGTCCTAGAGAATCTACTTGAGTACATGGGCAGCGTGTAACAAGAAGAGGAAAATGGCCTCATAATTCAAAAACTGCAACAATGTTAAGCGCTTCAAATTGACCAATATCAACAATTACTTGGGGATTACTAACTAAATATCTTGGTAGTTCTTATCACTTGCAATACCCAAATCCAACCACCAAATACCAAGTAAGGATTCTCGTTTCAATTTCAACCACATTTTTCCTTGAGCCCATCAAGGTATTCTATATTCTTCGTTGCTTTATTTTAACTTATTAATTTTGAACTAAAAGCTTAATTTTGGATTTGATGAATCATCTCTATTAACTTTTGCATTGAATCTCTTATCTTTTAATTAGTGAAACTTAAAAGATTAAGTAGAAAACAAAGAATAATGATCCACACATTTATGCGAAAAGCCCTTTGGTATGGTTATTATGAGGAAAATTTCACTACTACTGTTGGGATTTCGAGTTTACGGTAGGTGTTATAGCATAAATTCTATCAAATTTTATGAGGTATGAAAATTCGTTGAAATCAAGTCATTTGAAGGAGATTTCTATAGTATTATTTAAAATGTTGAGAAGAATATCTGAAATAGATAAAACCCTCCACACATTGCAGGAGGTAAGGGAAAAGATGGTTGATATTTTTAGTAACCAGAATAAATGTATTTTATAGACATTTATAAATTAAAAAAAAAAAAAAAAAAAAAAAAAATAAAAAAAAAAATAAAAAAATAAAAATCTTTAAACGATTCTACCTTTAACTTTATCCTTTGAATGCCATTTGACAAAATTGATAAAAAAAGATATGGAATGAAGGTTCAAATGAAGGATATCATGTTAAAAATGAAGTTGCCACAGATATTAAAATTTAAGCCCAACAATATAAAAGACATATTTATTTGAGAATAGGGCTTCCAAAAATTTTCTCACAAGTGATAATCTAATTTTTATTCTGTGTTTCATGATCATGATTTTTGGGTGGGCGTGCTTCATGATCATGTTTTTTGGCATATTTATTTGAGCTTTGATAAAAAATTTGACAAGTGATAACCTAATTTTTATTTTGTGCTTCATGGTCATGATTTTTCGAAGGTGGGCTTTTCAAGTAATATTATTATTTTTATTTTGTGTTTCCTCATCATGTATTTTTGGTGGGGGTGCTTCATGATCATGTGTTTTTCACTGACTGAGGGGTCTATTTTATTGCTTGGAATATTTTTTTTTGTAGATTTGTGAAGTTTAGTTTTCAATAGGTCTCTCATGTCGCGAGATGAGGAGGGGTTGAGTATGGAAGCCATTTTCGGGGGATTTAAACTATCCCAAAGGATGTTCCAAGGGATGATAGCGTCCCACTAGTGGGTATTTAGTTCTTCCATCCAATAGACTAAGAGACCCCAACCTAGGTTGAACATAATTCCCAAAAACAAATTATGTTTGTTTTTCTCTCTCTGAGCTTCCTCCTCATATGGAAAGGTAATAATAATAATACAATAATGTGCCAACTCTTATTACATGCTTAGGTAATCTGTATCCTCTTGTCCTATCTTTTAATTAATATAATATTTGTTTTTCCAAAGAACTCAACAACATTTGATCTACAATAAATTATTATATAATGTAAAGTTTGGGTGCCTCTACTCTACTTTGTGGCTTATTTTAGTCTAAAATCAGCAAGTATGAGCCAACACACAACAATTCATTCTATCATGTAGAGTTGCTTTACTTCTCCTCTTCTATGTGTCAAGGTGGTTTCTAATTTAAAATCAACCAGTCATTCTTATCATTTGCTTTAAGTTTAAAATTATAACAAGATTGGAAAAGTAGGCCTCATTGTATGGTCTTTGCTATAAGGGATTGTGTATAATATTTTTAAACAAGACTTACAATCAAAATACTTTTAATCTTTAACTTGTAATTTTAATTTTAACCTGATTTTTAATTTGGTTATTGAGAAATTTTAATATAAAAAAATAGATTAAAAAAAAAGAGAATATGTTATCATTATTAATTATAAAAGAATAATAAAATTCAAGATTCAATAAGTAATTTTTGTATTATGGTCGTTTTGGTTTTTTCCTTACGATAAATATGTTAAAATTTTTAAATAACTATGTTATGGTGAAGGGCTAATCTATTATCAAAACATCGCTCTTAAAGTACAAAATTTTAAACATAACATTTATTGACAGAAATTATAATGACAAATTTGTCTAGCCACTAAAAAAATATCCAACTTCTAACCTTGTACACGTATAATTTCACCCCTTCAAGAGAGTGAAAAAAAATTATAATTTGGTCGATAGGCCTTTCTTTTGAATCAGGGCTCCTCCAATTTTCATCTACCATTTTCCTCTCTGGCTGACATTTGTGCAGAGGTATTTATGCTCACCCTTCTCCTTTCAGCTTAACAGTTGTGCACCAATATTTTTACACTGAATTACACGGACCATATTTGCGTTCCAATCTGAATTATCGATGGCCCGATACACCTGCCTTTTCCAGACGCAGGATTTCTGGAAGGGTAGGGTTTCTTAATTACTCTTCATGGTCACTTAACCATTGATTTTTTTTCAGGACGAAAAAAGAACTATTGTATTTATATAAGATATATAAAAAAGCCACATATACATATTGAGAACATAGCATATGACCCCGGAAGGATCTTCAGGATCAGCATATAAAACCATGGACAAAAATGGGGAGACAGAGCCAATACTATGACCGAACTCCCACCATCTGATGAAGACTGTATAACAGGAAACACAAAGTAGGATCAGCCAAAAGCATAATGGCCACGAAAAAATAAACGTTGAGATATGTTCCTGTGGAGACAAGAAGACACAAAACCGCATCATAATACCACAGTCCTAAAAAAAAATAAAGCAGGGAAACAAAACTAAAAGGATCAGATGATCTGCAAGCTAGAAATTAAAAGTCAGAGGGATAAAAATCCTGTATGACGTAGGTATCTCTTTCAAAAGAGACCTGAATATGTCAAAAACCAGGAGCCTCAAGAAGACCCCTCTTCGACAAAGCATCTCCCTGCCCAATTTTATCCCTGTAGATGTGTTGGATTGAGCCATCCTTCAGAAGATTCCAGTAGAAATTTATCCTATCTAACCAACCCATGAGGTGAGGACTGGAGATGGTATTTTTTCCCGTGACATATTCCACCATGATTTTTGAATCTCTGTAGATAGAAACACCCTAAAGATTAAGAAAGAGACAGAAGTATAAAAGGTCGGCGAGGGCCATTACCTCCGCCATATTGTTGGTGCCCCTTCCCCCATTCCAAAAAATTAAAAATTTTGTGTCCTTATCAACTATAATATGAAAACCACAGTCGCATGAACCATTTTTCTTAGCACTATCAAAAAATGCCCTCGGCATAGATGAGATTTCTAGAGAAGGATCAATGCCAACCTGTTTCTTATGCTTGGGGGAATAAAGAGGGGCATCTTCATAAAGAGAAAAAATGTCATGAAGGACTTCCAGAAGGGGGGAGTTTTTACCTTTGAATATGAAAATATTGCGTCATTTCCAAACGCTCCATACAGAGATGATGAATATTATCCTCCATGACTCTATTTGCTCATTGTACCAAATAAAAGTTTCCTTTATAGAAGCATGAGACAAATGTTGAATGCCGAAGAAATTCTCCAGAGATAACCACAGTTGTTGAGTACCCAAACAGTTTAGGAATAAGTGATAGTTATCTTCCTCTGCAGGCCTGCATATGGGGTAGAAGCCTGGACCCTACCATCCCCGCTTTCTTAAGTTCTCCCACGACAGATTTTTATTGTGAAATAGCAACCATGAGAAAAAAAACCATTTTGGATGGGCACCTCACTTTCCAGAGAACAGGAGGGAATATAAAATTGCATGAAGACTGATTTTGCTTGATCAAGCTCTAATAAACATCCTTTACCGGGATGGAATGCATCCCCTTTTCATTTTTCCAAATTAAACAATCATGTTCTGACGTGCGGAAAATGCCACTATTCCTGAGATTTATCCTAAGAAGGTCCCATTGAGCAGCAATGTCATCTGGCATTTGAAAACTATCTGCTTCACACCACAGAGGAATAGGACCCTTCCACCCTGAGATTAAACCGTCCCAGAAAAATATACCTCTTCTGTGGAGGAAAACGAGGAGGGATTATGGGACAATTATCTCCTCCGTGCCACTTAGAAAAGAATATTTTCCAATAAGGATCTTCCTTCTTGATTGAAAACTCCATATCAAATTCTTCAGAAAGAAGTTTTCCATTTTACGAAGACTTAACCAAATTGGCGATCCATAGGATGTACCAATCCTTTCTTTCCTGAACCAGATAGATAATTCCTTTCTACCTAAATACTTCGTCTGTATGGCTTTGCTCTAGGGCCCATCATCGAAAACACCCCTCCATAATGATTTGCATAAGAGGGCCATTCCAAAAGATTGCATATCCAGAAGACCTCATCCCCCCATATCCTTCGACAAAGTAATATGGGCCAATTTTTTGAGATGATATTTACTTTTTCTCGCCTGACCCCCCCAGATAAAATTAGCAGTGAGCTTATTCATTGTTTTTATAATGCTTGAGGGGAGGAGGAACAAATGAGCCCAGTAGACAGTCAACTGGTTTAAAAGAGATTGTGCCAAAATTACTCTACCTGCCAAAGAGAGACTTCTATACTCCCATACTGATATTTTCTTGTAATATCTATCTGGGATCCATTGCCAGTCCGCTGATGTGTAAGCATTTTCTTTCAGTAAAAACCCCAGATATTTAATTCCCCCACTGATGGATCGAGTCTCAATACCGAAAAGAGCACATAACCAGTCTATATCTTCCTGTTGAATGTCATTATGATAGATAATAGACTTCGAACAGTTTATCAGCAGCCCCGTTTCCCTCTGGAATTTTTTGAGGATTTCATGATATGAAAGCCATGTGACTTTGCATAAAATCCCAAACAAAATGATATCATCCATGAAAAGATTATGAGAGATCGCAACATTTTTGCAGATGTTCAACGGTCGGCACCTATTTTCCTGTACAGCCTTGTTTATATGCAAATTGAGAGATTTCATAGCTAATATGAATAGCAGTGGGGATAAAGGGCAGCCCTGCCGAAGGCCTCTGGATGCAGGGAAAGAAGTCGATGGAAGCCCATTTATGATAACCGCATAATTTACCTTTTCCACGCATGCCATGATCTAGTTTATCATGTTGATCCTCAGTCCAATCTTCGCAAGCAGGAATCTAATGAATCCCCAGTCCAAACGATCATACGCTTTACGAGGATCGATCTTGAGTATGAATGCATCATTCTTTTTTGCATGGATAGCAAAAAGACCTTCTTGAGTTGTTGCCACCGCATCTAGGATATTTCTTCCCTGAAGGAATGCATGTTGGTCCGATGTTAAGGATGACGATAGGATTCCTTTGATTCTTTCAGCAATTATTTTTGCTATGATTTTATAGGAGATATTACACAGTGAGATCGGACGGAAATCCATGAATGACTCTACATTCCCGTTTTTTTGGAATGAGAGCAATATTTGTGGAGGATGTTTTTTGGTTGATGTTGCCCGACATCCTCGTTGCTTCTACCATCTTTAACAAGTCAGTTTTGATTAGATCAAAAAAGTGAATGAAGAACTCTATTGACCAACCATCCGGGCCAGGGCATTTGTCCCTTTTAAAAAGTTTCATTGCTCTTAGCAGCTCCTCTCCAGATACTAGTTGAAAAATCTGATCATTTGAGGCCTCATCAAACATCTGACGAAACACTTCAATTCCCCATAGAATATCCTAGAGACTGTTGTCTTCAGATATCTTATACTGCCTCTCAAAAAAATTCACTGCCTCCTTTGAATTTCCTGTTGAGAATATAGAAAACCACCTTTTCCATCACTTATTTTCCAGATAGAGTTCTTTTCCCACCTAGAGTTTGCAAAGTTATGAAAAAAATTTGTATTCCTGTCGCCTTCTCTTAGCCATAGCACTCTGCTCTTCATCATCCAGAACAGTTCCTCCTGTTTCAATAACTTTGTTTTCTTCCTTTGTAATTCCTTGATATGAATCCTCATCTGAAAAGATAGTTGATGAGCAGCCATAGCTTCCGTAGCTTGATCCAATTCCAATTGGATTTTCCAAAGATCCATTTTGTTAGATTGTCTTTTGTTGTATTGCCATTCTTTTACCACCCTTCGGATATGATCCATTTTGTCCCTGAAAGTCATTAAGAACGGATAGAGATTGGACGACAACATCTCACCGGGCATTTTTAATGAGTTCATTAAACTCAGGGTCCTCCAAATAAGTCCTGTTAATTTGAAGGAATATCCTTTCCTGAAACCACTAGCCCTCCATCCAGGCACAATCGGTCGTTGGTCTGAAATGAAAACCTTCTCTATCGTTGAGAAAGGCATGCCCATCTCATCAATTAAGCTGGCATGAAGAATAAATCTATCACGTCTCTTTGCTATATAGGCCTTTTCAGTTCTTCCATTTTCCCACGTCGGATACAATTGGGGAGGGAGGATATCCACAAAATTTCTTTTCAGCAGCTCGTGTTTAATTTTCGCAGCCAGAGGGTCCTTTTTCCTGTTGATGCCCCATATTTCATCCCTGTTTAGAGTGACATTCAAGTCCTCTGCAATCAGTAAAAATTCGACGTCAAAAATCACAGAGGCAAACCGTTTATCCCAAAATGGCAGTCTGTTCCTATAGGGAGCATATATATTCAAAATGTTTATAGGCGTTTTTTTTCCTCTCATATGAGCCGAGATTAGAATTCCAGCCAGACAACTATAAGTTTTTGCTTTGATCCATAGCGGGTCCCAAAGGACCGCTAAACCACCTGAGAGACCTTTTGCTTCAATAACAGATATGTACCAGGAGGGGAACATCTTCCTAAAATAGGAGATTGCCACCGAGGAAGCGTGCATTGTTTCCTGAATTAGGATAATCTTTGGATTTACTGAGATAAAGAGATTTTTTAACGCCAAAAATTTTTGGTCTGCTCCCAGACCCCTGATGTTCATTGATAGAATAAAATTCATTTTGGAAGATTCTCAGCCATGCTTGCTCTAAGAGGCCTGTCTTCCATCATATCTATCACCGGAACATCTATGAGGGATAAATTGTGAATCCCCCCTCCCACCCCATCTCCTCTACCCCTAAAGTTCCAACTACCCCTGTTGTTTTTCCTCCTGACCGTGCTATTAGAGACAGATTTTGAACTAATTTGAGGAGACTTTTGAGATCCAGGTTTATGAATGGTAAGAGCTCTGAGCTCCAGCGATTTCTTGCTCAGAGGAAAATCCAAATCGCTACCTATAGAGTTTGAGGGCGAGGAGGTTGGAGAATTTTCAGGGGTGGCTGAAATCATAATTTTCTTCCCTTTCCTAGGCGATGACAAATTCTTATTTGGGGATGGAGATGATGAATTAATGAAATGAATTTCTTTTCGGATTTTTTCACAAGGATGAGGAATTGAGGGTGGATTATGGATCTCTTTATTAGGTGCCAGCTCCGGTGGAGGTAAAGGAAGAGATAAAAGATTGATAGGGGCTTCATAATCTGAGGCGGGTTCCAACGGAGGCATGGACGGTGAAATGGGCTCCACCGGGGTGGGGAATTTCTGCGGAGACGAAGAGCTCAAGGTATCTTCCGAAGGTGGATTTTGCCAGTCCGCCGACTCAGATGAGGCACGACTCTTTGAGGAAAGAGACCTTTGCTAGTCAGAATGAGGAGATTTTACCCTCCGCCATTTTGCTGAAACTGATTATGGTGCTTCCGGTTATTGGGAATGCGCCGAGAACAGTTCTTAATTAAATGGCATGTGTGATGACATGCAGCACATCTAAAAGGAACCCCCCAGAAATCTAATCTTTGCTTGATTTTAAACTCCTTCCATTGGATGTCAATATATTCCGGAAAGCCTCCTCTGTATGCTTTTTCTATCAAAACCCACGCCACACGTTTGTCTTTCTCTCCAAGGCACCATGGATCAACATATACACATTTACCTATAGCATTTCCAATCTCAGCCAAGGATTCTTTTGACCATAATTCTAAAGGCAAGCCTGGAAGTTTAACCTATATCAGATTGTTTGACGGGGTGTTCCTTAGCGGGTTATATCCCATATACCATCTGTGCAATGCCAAAAAACTTCTCTTGTACACCCACTGGTGCCTAAATATGGCTTTTAGATCATCAGAGTTCAGAAAATGAAAACAATACCACTCCTTTAGTAATCTGGCGATAATGGGAACATATCCTATTAACGTTTTCCACTGAGATTCAAGCTAGCTTCGCATCTTTTAGTCTTCCATTTCCAGGAAATGCCACCTCCCGACCAAAGTGTTTCCCTATAGGCTTTCAATGCGATTAACAAGGTGGATATTATTTATTTTGATAGCTGTTGGAGGAGGAGTCGTCTTAATAGGTTTCTGGTTTTTCAGAGAGAATCCACCATTCCATGCCTTTCGTATCTTGACTTATAATATGATCAGGATTTCCCGTTTGTCTATCTAAACTATCCACGTTCCCCTGTGGGGCTGAGGGGCGGACAACCATGTCCTCCAGAGTGGACTTCCAGTTGTTTGACAGCTTGGCATTTTCAAGGGATGATTCTGCTTTGATGGCCGCTTGAATCATTTCCTCCATGGCGGTTGTGTCAAATAATAAATCCATACTAAAAGAGCCACCTACTTCTTTCATTCAGTGTACTATAATAATCCAAAAAGGATATGCATCATACTATACCATTAGAAGGTACATCGGATTCTGAGTATAATCCCAAGAGGAGGAAGATTTGGAGAATAAAAACACAGCAGACCTCGGTACTTTTAAAAGTGCCTCGGGATTTCAGAAACCACTAGAAGAAGGGAATTTAAAAGGCCATTTGTCCCTCTATATTAAGAAAGATGACTTCATCATGGACATACATATGTCTGACATGGAGGGAATTTGAAAATAAGGCGTCTTGTCTTAATTCAGAGTGTCATGTCTCGACCCAAGAAGAAATAAATTTCCAGAAATAGAGTACCAGCAGACCATTCCCAAAGCAAAACGAGGATTGATGGAGGAAAGATGGAGGTTGTCTATGGTCAAAATCTGGTGCCGTTATAAATTATCCGGCCCGGAAAAAACAGAAAAGAGTCCTGTAGGATTCGATCAGAGGTTCTAGGAATTTGAAACTTAGAAAACCTGTTATGGCATAGGCTTTACGAGGCTTCCTCTGGGAAGACAATGCAGCAGCAGAACACCTCGCAAACACACCACCATGGCCCCAGCTTAAAACGGAAATCAGAACAAGGTTTGGTGATAATAAAGTACTTCTGTATCATAAAGACCAACTTCCATGACCGCAATAGGAAAGGATTCTCAGGCATATTACTTCTAAGCTCCTTCAGAAACTAGAAAAGCAGAAGCAAAGTCCTACCCAAAACATGCCTTTAACTGTATACTACCCCACTAAAACCTTCCATTTTCTTCAGCATTATACTTCACTTCAGAAGAGAACTCATATAGAAAGATTTTCCATAATTCAAAACTACCATGTTGGAGAGACGCAGGCAAGCCGGAAGTGGAGTGCTAATACGGTAATATAAAACATGTCCAGAAAGGAAGACAAATGCTTCAGACAGGGATGACACTCTTCAGCAAAATGAATCTACTCGCCCAGGTGGAAATGGAAATTAAGAGCTTGTGGATAGGCATACTGGATAAGGTTGTTCTTATGGCCACCTCCCCTGGAGGGAAAAAACTCCGGACAGCCAAACAAAGTAAGGATTGTTTAGGCAGAATGCATGCTCGACAGGTGTCCCAGAAAGAGAGAGGATGAAGTTTCACTTCTGGCAGAATGACCCTTTAAAGGCTTGGATTGAAGGATTACATGCATTGGCTGAAAATATGCACCTGCTCAGCGCTCATAGGATCTTACCAAATAAAATAGCACACACACTCAAATATGTTCTATATTATTAATTAGGAAATTTACACACATATTTATACAAGTAATAGTCTCAAGATAGGAATTCTATCTTAGACATACAGTAGTGTGGTTGAGAGATTCTCTCAACCACACACTAAACTAGGAGAAACTAAATTCCTATTATGTAGGAACAAACTCCTCAAATGGAGAATTACAACCATAGACAAGTAGGAATTAATTATTTCTAACTCCCCCCCCTAATGACTACTTGTCATGATAGTCAAATCCACCACCATCAGGCGAATTGCATGTACAGATCCTCCAAAACACAATCTGCCTCCCTCGGACAGATCCACAACTTCTCCGATCTACCTCCTCTTGCAAATCGTCAAACGAAGATGAGGATTCCCGCAGATCCCCTTGAAGGTGAATTGGCGCGATCTTTCCATAAAATTCCGCACCAGTCTGGTATTTTGGCGCAATGGCGTTGTTAATGGCCTAAAAGACGTGCCAGTTGCACATCTTGGTGCAACTGTCAGCGCGAAAAGCGCGTCAATCCCCTTCTACTCGGAAAATTAAAAATCATCTGAGTCCGAGCCAAGTGTTCTACAGTCCACCTGCTCAATTGAGCACAAAGATCTCGTGTAAACCCGGCCACAAAGGCACCTCAAGCCACAGAGGCGATTCTGCCACAAAGGCAAGCTGGTCACAAAGGCACTTTAGCCACAAAGACTCTCTAGATGGTTTTCTGGCTCACCACTAACCCTCACTTTACAGTGACAAAAGATGGTTTCAAGCTGACCATAAACCATTACAAAGTGGTTTTAAGATCACCACGAACTTTCAAATGCCTTTAAAACTTACATTTCATTCCACATTTTGGAGTTTCTGGGTACATACAATGACAACAACTGGACTTGCTTATAACATGCTAGGGAGTCTATTCCACAAACCACACTAATTCAAACAAACATCTACTTTGTTTTCCACCATAAACATTGTCACTGCTCCTTTACCTTATCTGTTCATTGTTCACATCTTGGGCATTTTTGTCAAATAAATTCTTGGAAATCCATGCTTATCCTGTCATTTGTTAGAGTCATGAATTCTAACGAAACAACTTTACCTACATTGAGTTAGCTAGGCTCAATAAGGCTCAATAATATTTAAACATGATTCCAAGAAACTAAATAAAACATGAACTCTTCACATTAATTTCTTTTTCTGCCCAACGAATTCTCCACAGGAAGAACTGCCCTGTAGGCTGTCCAGAGCTCCACAGCCTGAAAAGCCACCTCGAACTTATCGCAGGGAGCATGATCATTTCCAGAGTGAATCAGATCTCACCCTCAACACGTAGATCGAGCATACTCAGATCGTTCCCATACAAAAGAAAATCTCTCTAGGGCTTTCGTGTTCCTTCACAATCTTCTATGAAACCCTGTGTGTGAATCGTTTAATGACTATCAACAAAGGATTATCACACAACTTGACGCAGCTATAAGGCTCAGATTCAACTGGTACCTCATTCATGGGGTGAGAGATGCCTTGACTCTGAGATTATTCATGGGGCGAGAGATGCCTCGACACTGACCAATAGTTCAGGGTTGAACTGTCCACAGGTCGATTGACTGTGCTCAATGAGCCGCAACGATTCCTCAAAAACCTCCATAACGCAGGGCACCATCAAACCCTCTTTCTGTCAGAAGCCATATTCTTCACGGGCCTTATCGAGCAGCTTAATGAAAATTGGATGCGATAAATAAACAGTGGGAATCACAAATCTTTTGCATTCTTCCCTAGCATAAACAGCCAAGCATCCTTTAGGGATTTCATCCTCTCTGGAAATAGGGGAACCCTTTTTGTTCAGATACTCGGGCCACTCCTGACAATCAGCACTCTTTGATCTGTAATGATGCTTCCATTTAGATTGATATGATCCCAACCCTCAAACCATTTTCGTTAAATTCTTCACAGAATCTAGCCTCGCTAGACTCTTCACAGAATTCACTTTCCTGAGGCTCATGCCTCAGTGCGCACCAGTGCACAGAGAAATAAAACTTCAGTCCAGCGTACAGATCTCTATAAACTGGAGATTAATGAACAGAGACTCCAAATCTATAGAGACGATCTAACCAATGCTCCCAACACTCGTCCTCCCTCTTGTCACAAATTTTGGATCACTTGACAAAATAAAACAATCACAGATAATTACCTCACCAATTTCAAGCACCCTTCTGGCTACCTCCTCCAATCTACACTGAGCCTCCACTGCTGCGCCTCCTCACCAACAACGCCCTCTTCTATCTGTCCAAACAGCCAATTCATCCTCCACCAGCGATCAGGCCTTCTACATCAGCGATTAGGCCTTCTTCTCGATGCACGTCTAGCCTCCTCGGCTTCCTCACAGGATCCAGCTGCTTGGATCCTCTGCATGGAGGCACCACTATTGCTCCCACTCGACCACACTGCACCGATCAGCTAAAACACGTCCTTCACTCCAGATCCATGCTTCATTCGCACAGATCACATCTCGATCAAGTAGCAGTCATCGCTTTCCAATAATTCTCCGAAACAGTTGTCTTGCAACGAACACAAATTGATCGATCTAGAGACACCATCAATCCTCGAGAGCCTACAGCTCTTCTCCAAGTGCGCGGGTTAGAGGCACCGTCACACACTTCTTCGATCTACTTCATTAATAGGTGGGCCAGCAGCTCTTCCAGATCGTAGTCCCGCAGCGATCCAAATTGTTGCACAAAAAAAAAAAATTTGCGGCCTCAATCGATCCCTCTGTGGTTCGATCCTGCCACGGCCATCAATCTCCTCCACGTAGCCCTCATGCAAAGACAAAGAATCAGCAACATCTCATCAAATGAAGATCGCGCTTGCAGCTGTCCACTTCCCATTATCAAACTGCATGCCATCTATTGTGTGTTCTTTTGGAAGCCCATCTACATGAACTTTAGACTTGATAGAAGGCATATCACTTCCATTGGTAGCTGCAATAGCCTCACCATGATCAAGCTCTGGCAAATGAGCGAAAAATGGCCCTCACAAGCTCATGCATAGTGTGCCAAGCTACTCATAGTAGCAATTCACTTTTTGTTCCAACTTGATTAGCCACTCGAAAGCATGTGTTTACGATGGTACAAACATCCTGGTTGTTAAGGGCTACATAGGTCTTGCTTTTCATACAAGCTAGAAGAACCTGCAGGATCTTCAGCAAGACCACCTCTTCTGATGTTGGGTCAGTTACTTCAAATCAAGAAGTCGTCATAGCATCCACTATGGAATGCATTTCCTCATCAACATGGACTGTATTCAAATAAAAAACCTCCAGAGTTAAAAAGGTCGATTCACCAGGTTTTCTTCGCAGCCATACTTCCGCTGCGGGTCAGCGATCAACAACCCTCACCACACCAGAGATCAACCAAAATTACTGGTCTCTCGGCATTTAAAATAACAAAAAAAAAAAAATTGCGATGCCCCTAAATCAAAGCTCATGCAGTGAATCGAGCTGTTCGTCTCTCAACCAACAAGTTATGCAGGAGCAAGGCACTTTACTCTGTCGGCCTCCTCCGATTAACAACACGCGAGTCCAATCAGTGGTTGCCTCCATGATTTTCACGATGGCACCCACATCAGCGCCGAGGAACAAGAGTCCTGTTGCAACCTTTGCACCTAGATCTGGCGATGCTCACACACCGCCACACAAACAGGTCGAATGCAACACACCCGAGGGGATCTCCACCTCTAGGCTCAACGAAACCACTCAGATTTAGGTGCAATATGGCAACCACTATCCACCAGGCAGCACCCAAACTCTGTCACACCGCGGTTCTCCTTATGCCACCGCTCGGCCTGCAGCTTGCTCGGCCTCCCAAACTACGCCATCAAACTACGCCACCAAAAGGCTTCACAAACGCAGAAATCATAGATCCGCCTGAATCCAAAACTAGAGTCTCTTAGTGATAGACAAACTAAACACTAAAAAAAAATACTCTTTTATTTCCTCAGCCTAGGATGGGCCAAGCCCAGGAGGGGTCAGGCCCTCATGGGCTCTGATACCGAGATAAAATAGCACACACACTCAAATATGTTCTATATTATTAATGAGGAAATTTACACACATATTTATACAAGCAATAGCCTCAAGATAGGAATTCTATCTTAGACGTACAGTAGTGTGGTTGAGAGATTCTCTCAACCACACACTAAACTAGGAGAAACTAAATACCTATTATGTAAGAACAAACTCCTCAAATAGAAAATTACAACCATAGACAACTAGGAATTAATTATTACGCCGTAAGGCGTTTCCCTCTGAGAATAACTTTCCTGGATGCCTTCGTGTCATAATCTGTGCCATTGGATATTTTGTTAGACGATTGAGCTATTATTGTCCGTTGATTTGAATTTGAATATTGGATAACGTTACTACTCGGTTTCCCAACCGCACAAACGAGTCTGGCTTGTGACTCAACGTGTTTATTTTTCCCAGCCAGATAATTAATCCGTTGCACGAAACACTCCAGATAGTTAATCCATTGCAAGAAACGCTATAGATAGTTAATAATCCGTTGCAAGAAACGCTCCAGATAGTTAATACCAAGGTCTTCAGTTACTCGAGATCGAAGATTTTTTCTAGCAATTTTGTCTTGTGTGAATTGCGTAAGAGGAAGGGGCCATTGATGGTCCACAGCAAGGCATATTATCAGGTAATGGGACGAGCCCTGCAAAGGGGCAACAAAGAGAGCACAAGCACCTGCAGAGACAGAAGAAAGGGTGCCCTCGTGGGAAAGGCAGAAGCACAGCCAGTAGCAGCATCATGGATAGTTGTTGGATATTTTGCAACATACAAGTCTCGCTTTCTTCACCATTTTGGACACAGACGTTGGACACAGACGTTCGACCACATTAGCTCATCAATTATTCAGAAGAAAATAAATAGAAGCGGTGCCAGGAAAACTTGCATTGTCTGACCATTGTGGCATTTACCCAGAAAAGTGATCATTCCCCTCAATTGAAGGCTGATCCAAATGGTGGCCTAGCTCTCTCAATGATAAGCCACGTCCATGAATTAGCTTTGGAGTAGCCTACATGGTCTCCCATCGTGGCAAGGCAGCTCCAAATGATGGCCCTTTTCTGTCTCCACAAAGACCAAGCACTGGGAAGACTGCATGGTGTTGGCCACACAAACCTTGACTGAATGTTTTTATTTCCTGTTTAAATAGTATGGCGAGATGTGGATCAAATGACGAATGTTAAGACCAAAAAAAGCCAAATAGTCGCAGAACAATGATGTATGAAAAAATGAAATACTTGTGTACACAATTGGCATCTCTCTTGCCTACTACTTCTCTCAAGGTAATTACAACATTAGATGTCTTCCACGACTCATACTGTATCTATATCAAACTGTAACATCACAGATGATTGCTTTAAGATTTTTATAGGCCTAAATTATATATTTGAATTCTTCATACAGCTTGACAGATGTGGATTGTATGAGGAAGCCATTAATTACGTTAGAAAGCTCGAAGAGGATCTCCATCAACTAAAGAGAAAGAGAGACTGTCTGCTGGAAATCCAATCTGGACAAAAAACAGACATGAACACAGACCTGAAGGTAGACAGACCTGAAGGTAGCAGTGGAAATTTATGACAGGGAAGCAATTATCATAATTACCAGCCAAAGAAGGCCGAGATATATGTGGAGGATTCTAGAGGAATTTGAAAATCATGATCTAGATCTGGAGACCTCGCATCTTTCTACAGGAGAATCTTTTGTTCTTCTACACTTCCATGTCAATTTCAGAGACAATATTTACCATGATCCAGCTCAGATCTTTGATTAACTTATTAAATTATTGAAACATCTTGTTGCTGATGTGAAATTCTTACGCTTGCGAATTGATTTGTTGTGATGCCATTGGCGCATAACCGTCATGTACTCTTGACTGTTGCAGGCTACAGTGGTTTCAGAACCAACTTCTATGATGGTATTGCTAATTCTAAGGATAATGAGCAGTAGATTTTCTGCAAAGCTTGATGACAGCAAGAAAACACAGCCAAGAATCTCCAAAGCCAATGTAAGATGAAGACTTGAGTTGTACATTTATAAATACAAATTTTAAAAAAGCATAATTCCTCTTCATCTATGAAGTGCGTGCTTGTTATTTCATGGGCAGAGACTACTATGAAGATAAGTACAAGTAGTTAGTTTGGTCACATTTATAAGGTGAATCATTATAATAATGTTGACATGGTCACACCTAGATTACCTGAGTGGAGACATCAAACAAAACCTAGAATATGTACAAAGAATGTTAAGCAACCTACAATATCTTCACTAATGAAAATCTCTATAATTTTTTATCAATATTAATATACTATTTAGCACACATATTAAATGTATTATATATTTTTATATTAAATGTATTTTGTATTTTTGTACTAGTAAAGAAATTAGAATTATTCAAACATGTTTTTCGATTCTTTTGACATTTTGGATGCGTGAACTGGATTCGAACGTTTTTCGTTTGGTCATATATAATTAATATTCTTTTAATTTTTTATTATGGCATATTTATTTTACTTAGTTTATTGATAGAGAGAATGAAAGTTTGTTAATTTATTAAATTTTTACTTTGTTATATTTAAATTTGGTTTTTCTATATTTATATTCGGAATAAAATTGAAGTCATTGAATTTTTATTAAAAACAATGGTTCAATTTGAAATTCCAAAAAAAATAACAAAAGTAACAAAGAAAAAAATACAATTGAAAAAAATTGAATTGTTTGTGTACTTCAACTAATAATCTAAAATTGAAATCATTGAATTTTTATTAAAAACAACGGTTCAAAAAGAAAAAAAATACAATTGAAAAAAATTGAATTGTTTGTGTACTTCAACTAATAATCGCTTGAAAATATCTGGCAACATTATACATATTGATATGTGTTTATGCCTATATGTGTGAGTGTTTATATATATATAAAATATAGTATCATATTAATACCTAATTCAAAATTTATATTATTTATATAATTTTACTTCGCAAAAAAATTTTAAATATTTTTTTAGTTTTTAGGAATAAAGTGTTCAATTCTCTTTACAATAAATTGAATTTAGTTATATTTTTTTTTTCTCTGCAAATTACTAACTTCTATTAACTGAAACACAAAAGGGTTTTTCGAATGATGTTTCTAATCTGTATCTAAGAGATGTTGTAATGGTTTGTTACTTAATATTTTAACTAAGTAAAAAAAAAATAAAAATTAATAATTGAAATAAAATTAAAATTAGAAGAAAACTATAATAAACTTATTTTTATAAATATTGATATAGTATTCTAGGTAAAAATAAGGTCATCTAATCAATTTATTGTTGTTGGTTTATGTTTATTGGATAGAAAGGTACTCATACCCATGCAAAGATGATGTAATGTCATGTCATGTAGTGACTCTTATGTAAAGATTACTTGGTCAAACTACATGAAAATAAAAATAAAATTAAAAAATTGTAATAATAGCTTAATAACTAAAATATGTCATGATTTGACCAATAATATTTTTATGCAAAAATAAATATTATTATGCCAAGATGCACTCTCCCTATGGAAGGGATGTTGTTATGTTACACAATCTTATGTTATGTAAACATTTTGTATTGGACAAATTACACTAAACCTTAATTTTTACCACAAATATCAAAATTGACCAATAATATTTTTATGCAAAAATAAATATTATTATGCCAAGATGTATTGGACAAATTACATTAAACCTTAATTTTTACCAAAAATATCAAAATTGACCAATAATATTTTTATGCAAAAATAAATATTATTATGCCAAGATGCACTCTCCAGTCGATTATGGAAGGGATGTTGTTATGTTACACAATCTTATGTTATGTATGGAAGGGATGTTGTTATGTTACACAATCTTATGTTATGTATGGAAGGGATGTTGTTATGTTACACAATCTTATGTTATGTAAACATTTTGTATTGGACAAATTACATTAAACCTTAATTTTTACCACAAATATCAAAACTCTTGGAAATTTCTATCTGATATGACAAAGAGAACCAACCACTCAGTAAAGGTACATGACATAAATACTTTAATAGAAAGGTTTTCTCACATTGTTACTCATGTTGTATGTTATTCATTTTATTTTATATTTTTTAAATTTTACTCTCAAGTTCAAGCTGAGAGGAATACTAAAACATTTTAACAGTGTACCCGAGGTCTGCAGGCAAGTAATTACAGTATGGAGCGCATTCACCACGGCACATATGCTTTGAGGTCTTCAGGAATTGGCACTTTGTTTCTCATCTGGTGGTCAGGTCCTTAGCGCCCCTGCGCAGCTCAGAGAATTTGGATGCCCCCATGGATACATAACTGGTCTCAATTAAACTGGTTCAGGTATATGGTACTGATTCTCTCCGTCGGTGTCTGATGTATTGGGTTAGTCTTCTCTCTCTGTGTCCGATCCAAGGATTTCGTCTCGCCTGTCTCTGTAAGGTGTTTTGTTTTGGTCTTTTCTGAGAATGTCTGGTTAGTGCATCGGGTTTTTTCTGTCTTTGCTTGGTTTTTTCTGGTGGTTTATTCCAGCTACTGCGAATTCTGTATTCGGGTCCTCTGTACAGAGGTCTGGTCCTCAAACTGGGTCCATTTAGCCTGTGTCTGGCCGCTTCACCCTCATCGTCTGTCTCCCGGCTCCTTCAATCTGCAAATTCATTCAGTAATGGCCCGTCGTCGTGGCATTCCCAGGCGTGGCAGTAATTCAGGGTCTCGTGGAGGTTCTCGGGGTCGTGGTGGCTCTGTCCCTCAACGCATAACTCCGTTAGCCTCGGCCTCTCCTTCCTCTCCGACCTCTGACAGTTCTAGACCTACCCTAAACAGCTCATTTCATTCGACCCGGTTCAAGTTCAGAAGCAGGCTCAATAAACCTCTTATCTCAGCTATTGTCACTGTTATCTTCTCGGAGGAGGACGATGAGCTTACAAGCTCGGATGAACCCTCTAGGGAGCAGTCTCATTCTCAAAATTCCAGTGATTTTCAGGGTAGCTTGGCTGGAGTCGTCCTCAATGACTCAGCTGCGTTGCACAAGGAGGGCCAACGCGAAGACTTTCATCCTCAGCCAGCTTCACCTCAAGAGCCAATCATTGATTGTGAGCCTGCACGCCTCTATGGAAATGTTCTGAACCTTGTTTTTCCTCCAGAAGGCAGTACGATGGAAGCTGCAGACAATGTGATGGTAACTTGGGTAAGTTCCCCCAACCAGGCAAATGAGAACGCTTCAGGATTTCCACCGCAGGTCTAATTTCTCTTGGCTTCAGCGACATTACAGCAAGTTAACTTATGATTTTTGGTTTTTGTGTGAAATTCTCAATATGCATGGCTTCTTATCTTAAAAACATGTAATTTTGGTTATCAATCATTTTTTAATAGTGACTGTAAAGGACAACTTTTTGTAATCATGGCTTCTTCTGAAGCTTTGAACTTACTTAGCTCGGTGGTCTAATTTCTCTTGGCTTCACCGACATTACATCAAGTTAACTTATGATTTTTGGTTTTTGTGTGAAATTCTCAATATGCATGGCTTCTTATCTTTAACAACATGAAATTTCACAGTCTCGATGACATAATTTTGGTTATCAATCATTTTGTAATAGTGACTGTAAAGGACAACTTTTTGTAATCATGGCTTCTTCTGAAGCTTTGAACTTACTTAGCTCAGATTAGTGATGGGTCTCTCAAGCTTATCAGAATTCTCACTTCCATGAGTCTCATTTTTGTAAATGGAAGGCAATGTGCTACGTGCAACAGACAGTTTTGTAGAGGGCAGGCTATAGCCCCCTCAGAGGTTCAAACCTATTTGTAAATATTTTTCCCCTTTTATTTTAATAGAATAGTCTTTACACAAAAAAAAAAAAAAAAAAAAACAAAAAAACTAACTAGATAGGGCAATTTGATTCTTTGGGTTTCTACCTTGTACAAAAATATTTTAGTCTTGATAGATACACATCTCCTTAATGTATAAAATTAAATGCATTCTCTCTATGTAAAAAAGTAATACTAATTAAAATCTAATGTAGAAACACAACACTAAAGATACCACAATTACATATTATGTATACAAATATATAAAAATATAAAATTAAATATACCACAATTATAGAGGATATGTTTCTCTATGTAATCCTAAAGTCCCACAAAATTCCATGAGTCCAAATAGAAATACATTGTGTGAAACCTATATTGCTAAGAAAAAGTAGAAATAAAACACTCATTATATCAAACTAAAGAGCATTTTGTTACTACTACACGAGGAAAAAGAAAATGATACTAAATGGCTTAATTTTATCCATAAAATCACTTCTTCAACTTGATGGTGCCCCTACAAGAGGAGTTGTGTTATTTTCAAAATTAGCATATCCTATTTTATTTCAGGTACATATTCATCACTTAATTATTCATACAATCCATATTCATTATATCCTTCATTCCCAACTGATAAAACTTGTAAGTGGAGACTCCTTCCTATAAATAGATTAATATGGTCTAAACTTTCCATTTCTATACTAAAAAGATATTCCAACAATATATTAAACTAAATTTAAGTGACAATCAATCATTTTGTAATAGTGACTGTAAAGGACAACTTTTTGTAATCATGGCTTCTTCTGAAGCTTTGAACTTACTTAGCTCAGATTAGTGATGGGTCTCTCAAGCTTATCAGAATTCTCACTTCCATGAGTCTCATTTTGTTAAATGGAAGGCAATGTGCTACCTGCAACAGACAATTGTTTGGTAGAGGGCAGGCTATAGCCCCCTCAGAGGTTCAAACCTCTTTGTAAATATTTTTCCCCTTTTATTTTAATAGAATAATCTTTACACAGAAGAAAAAAGAAAGAAAAAAAAAAAAAAAAAAAAAAAAAACTAGATGGGGCAATTTGATTCTTTGGGTTTCCACCTTGTACAAAAATATTTTAGTCTTGATAGATACACATCTCCTTAATGTATAAAATTAAATGCATTCTCTCTATGTAAAAAAGTAATACTAATTAAAATCTAATGTAGAAACACAACACTAAATATAGCACAATTACATATTATGTATACAAATATATAAAAATATAAAATTAAATATAGCACAATTATAGAGGATATGTTTCTCTATGTAATCCTAAAGTCCCACAAAATTCCATGAGTCCACATAGAAATACATTGTGTCAAACCTATATTGCTAAGAAAAAGTAGAAATAAAACACTCATTATATCAAACTAAAGAGCATTTTATTACTTCTACACGAGGAAAAAGAAAATGATACTAAATAGCTTAATTTTATCCATAAAATCACTTCTTCAACTTGATGGTGCCCCTACAAGAGGAGTTGTGTTATTTTCAAAATTAGCATATCCTATTTTATTTCAGGTACATATTCATCACTTAATTATTCATACAATCCATATTCATTATATCCTTCATTCCCAACTGATAAAACTTGTAAGTGGAGACTCCTTCCTATAAATAGATTAACATGGTCTAAACTTTCCATTTCTATACTAAAAAGATATTCCAACAATATATTAAACTAAATTTAAGTGACAATTATATATATATATATATATATCTTAATTCCAAATCTATTAAGTGCAAAGAGGGATCAAGTATCTCGAGGTAAAAACTTTTCTTTAAGTTTTTCACTCAGAAATGAGGTTTTCACCATGAGATATTTGATCTCTCAGTGCTTGATACATCTAGATTTAATATGCATCTAGCCTAGTATATAGACAGCCATGCTTTCCAGTTTATTGTCATTATAAAATCTGAAGAAGTTTGATGGAGGTATATCTATGTTTGCAAGTTGAACACTATCATCAAATTTGAATAAATTTGAATAATTCTAGTAGAGGTAACACAAAATGTACAACCATGTTTTCATTTTTATTTCCAAATATAAAAAAAATATTGTGGGGGTAATAGTGCAAGTATAACCATGCTTCCTAACAGATTTCGAAATCTAAACAATTCTAGTGGAGGTACGCTTGAGGTACAACCATGTTTCCATGTTGCTCACTAATTCTTAAGAATTGTGGTAGAGGTGGCAGTGGAGGTACAACCATATTTGTAGATTGATCATTGAATGTTAGGAATTCTAGTGAACATGTAACTCTGTATGGAAACAAAGCTTGCATAATATGCCCACTTCTCCATGTCATGCTTTCATCTTAGCATTTAGAGAGGAGGCCCAATTTGCACATCATGAAAATTAAATTTCTTGTCTACCAATTTCTTCAATGATTCATCCCTAGAATATAAAACCTCATTACCTTCGATCTCATTATATGTATAAATAGACTTATTAAATATTTGATAGGGTTTCCATAGATCTCCACCATATTGAGGAAAATTACAAAAATGAGGGAAGTTTGATTATGAAACAATTTGTGAGAAAATGTAACAAATTTTGCTTCCACACATAACTTCACTTCATTGCATCGTGGCATCTTGATTATCTCCACCTAGCAATGTTACATTATCTTATCATAGTTTTTTTCATCCTCTCTTCAACTTCCCTACGAAGATCAGTCTCAAACCTTTATGAAACCTCTTCATAGCCTAATGGTATATGACTTAGCTTCTTACATTGAATACATGAATAATTTAAACATTTAGGGTTTGGAAAATATAAAACTTGTACAGACATTTCTACTTCATATGGAATGTTACAGAATGGGAAATGACCCAAACCTTCAATTTAGGCTTTGATTATAGCATGTTGTGCCCAACAATGTTCATATCTTTCAATAACATCATTTGGAAGAGCTCTATTGATCTCTAATAAACAAATTGACTCCTTATTGTCATCAATAGTCATGTAGGATAAATAACCATGCATCTTCAAAACTCCATAAATTATTTTATCATCTCACTTCCTTATACATGTCAATTGAAACCAATGGCCATTTTGACATTGTAGGATTCTTTCAAGCTGATATGGAAAAAACAGCAACCACATTCAATTACATTTCCTTTTCTCCAAATAATTTATCTACTTATGCCTTACTCCCACTTTTAATTTGGAGAATACTTTCTAATGTCTTTAGAATCCTAACCTTCCCACCACTTACTTCATTAGAGTCATTTGCTCCATTAATTGTCACCTAGTGATTCCGCTTTTGGGAATTATTAAGGTGTCCCATCAAAGAATATATTTAATTCTCTTTTTTACTCCTCCCTTACAACTCCTCTTTTAAGGAATTCTATAGGTCCATCCTTTGATGAATCCAAAGAAACCAACTTTCCAACAATAAAATTAGATGGATGGTTTGAAGAAGATGAAGAATGTATGACCATACTTCCCAAACTAGGTGAATTGTTTTGGTTTAATTTTCATAAGTCTAATTGGTATGACAATGATTATCATTGATATTAACAATGGGTGAAATATCCTTTAGGTTATAAGTAAATATAAGTATATCCTTTAGGTTAATTATATTGACAAACCTCTAGTGGAAAACATTTTGTTGTTTACCTACACTAAACCTAGCATTGTGTGGATCCACAAATACCAACATAGGCATAACGAGTTTATAAAAGTTATTTTAAGGTTATTGATTTTAAAATGTAAGATCTTGTCATGGGCATGGACATTGACATGATCGACATGACGGGTTTATGAAAACCATCCTAGACCTATATCAACTATAGATATACTAAGCACCAAGAGGAAATAAATATCATTTCACTCTAAATGAGGTTTGTACCTCGAAAAATTTGAGCACTCTCAGTGCTTGGATTTGAGGTTAGGATGGGTCTAGGATGGTTTAATATATATATATATATATATATATTATATATTTATATATATATATATATATAATATAGAACTAGTCTATATCCATATTAACTCCAAATATACAAAGCATCAAGAGGGATAGAATATATTTATACTATAAACTAGCCAAAATCCATCTTGACTCCATATCTACCAAGCACTGAGAAGGATCAAATCTCTCAATATGGAAACCTTTCCTCAATTTTTGAACTCAGAAAAAAGGTTTTCACCTTCAAATATTCAATCCTTCTTAATAGTTGATAGATTTGGAGTTAAGACGGATGTAGGATTGTTTTTAAGATGCTAAAGTATGTTTTTTAAACTTTGGTATTTAAATCATTGCACAAAGGTGGGTCCTTTGTCCCATAAGCAATGGTGTGTCATACATCAATTTAATGCATGGATTGACTATGACATTAAAATAGCAGTGGAAATTTATGACAGGGAAGCAATTATCATAATTACCAGCCAAAGAAGGCCGAGATATATGTGGAAGATTCTAGAGGAATTTGAAAAGCATGATTTAGATCTGGAGACCTCGCATCTTTCTACAGGAGAATCTTTTGTTCTTCTACACTTCCATGTCAATTTCAGAGACAATATTTACCATGATCCAGCTCAGATCTTTGATTAACTTATTAAATTATTGCAACATCTTGCTGCTGATGTGAAATTCATAAGGTTGCAAATTTCTTTGTTGTGATGCCATTGGCGCATAACCGTCATGCACTCTTGACTATTGCAGGCTACAGTGGTTTCAGAACCAACTTCTATGATGGTATTGCTAATTCTGAGGATGATGAGCAGTAGATTTTCTGCAAAGCTTGATGACAGCAAGAAAACATAGCCAAGAATCTCCAAAAGCCAATGTAAGATGAAGACTTGGGTTGTACATTTATAAATACAAATTTTAAAAAAGCATAATTTCTGTTCATCTATGAAGTGCGTGCTTGTTATTTCTATGGGCAGGGACTACTACTGAAGATAATTACAAGTAGTTAGTTTGGTCACATTTATAAGCTGAAACCCAAAACTCGGGCTCTCAACCCACTTGAAAAAATGGACATAGAGTATTTATCAATAAATCCAATCCACAAGGGAGAGCATGGCAAGAAAACATTGTATTCAGATGAGGCTTGATGTGATGGAAGACGAATTAGTTTTTACTGAATATCAGAGTTGCACTAATATGAATGTGAATTCAATTTCATTTTTGCTCCAGAGTTAGCCCCTGTTTAACAATCTTAATTTCCTTTAGCATAATATGTTTTTTTGGTGTCTCCACCATGTCGCAGATTCGATTTGTACAAACATAATCTCCTAAGTGGGTAGTTAATTGCTACACACCTTATTCATTCATTAAATATCCCCCCACTTCATTCAAAAGGCAAAATCCATTCATTTTGACCTCAATGACATCTTCGACAGCATTGATGTTGTCTTCTTCTTTACAAAAATCCTTGTTCATGATTAATATGATTTTATTTATTTTATCTCATCTAATGGTATTTTTTCAAAATCTATGAAATATTTGCTTTGAAATACCATCTTTGAATATTAAGAGGCAATCTGTGTTCGAAAATGTTATAGAATTTGCCAAATTTGACATAACATAAGTGATTTCTCTTTATCTTCTAGCTTTGAATGGCATTTTGTTTACTAATTTTTATCTTTAATTATTTTTTATATGTCATGATTCTTATTGAATTGATGCCTTACTGCTTTTCCTTTACAACATCTGGTGCAAATGCTAGTTTCTAACTTTACCCATAGAATGGATCTCTGGTTGGTTGATATTACCAGCCCGGCTTCGCCGCTGCTATTCATCTTGTGTCCTCCAGATCCAAATGCGGATGGCCGTCACTTAACCATTGATACACATGTTGTTTCCAGCAGATACACGTGTTGTTTCCAGTCGCAACATTTCGGGAAGAGTGGATCCAATACTATGCGAACGTGTGAACGAGTTTTTATGATGCACGACGAATTGTCTGTAAATTTTTACTATTCATGACCAACAACTTCCTGAATCCATGGGGCACGATGAACACATATGTTTACATGTTGGGTCAGAGTAAGTTCATCTTCAAACTTATCTACAGTGAATTTCTACATTATCCCTGTTTCTCAATTATTGTTTGTATTTTTCGTTTCTCTGCTCCTCGGTTTAAATCATCCAGTAACCCTACTCAACATACAGAAGTGTGCACTGCGAGTGGCCCAAATCAAAGTTTCATACATGGAGTTCACAGAGACCAGTGAAGATAGGTGAGTGGAAAACTTCAATTTATTTCCCTTCATTATGCAATATAAACCCTTCCCTTCACTCTGCTAAATGTATTAGTCGCAATTCTGAAAAATAGTACTGAGATGTTCTTCGTTAGGTAGGCAGTGGCATGAAAGTACTTGATTTATTTAAATTTTCTCAATTGATGATATGTTGTGTCAGAAATAACATCCCCCCAGTCAAAAGTTATAGGGTCCACCGAACCAATTCTGGGAAATTAAAAGCTTCAGGAACGCATGTCGGCCTTTGCTTCCAGCAGCAATTCTAATGAGTGTTATATTACAAATATCATTTTTTGAGTCTTACTGCCTTCATTGTCTTCTCCAACCACGTACTTCCTGTCTATCCTGCTGCGATGTACTTTCTTTTATCACTTTGATTGGCATGCTATGTAAACCTGTTGTGAGATTGGCATGCTTTACCTGCAACCAATACTTCTTGTTCGTGCGTTTGCAACTAACAGTCGTGGATTCTATTTGTACATCCCCCAAATTACAAATTACTCCTTCCAACTCAAACTTGACATCGTTCAATATTGTGATTACTTCTTGTTTTGACCCTGTTGCACATGGCTTTGTTACCCTACATGGTGCGTGTTGCTGCAATCTTTCACTGTCTGCTATAGCCGCTAACCTCTATCAAACTACCATGTGCCTTAGTTTATGTCTTGTTGTTAATAATCATTGATTCTATTCGCACATTCCCCAAATCACGAATCGGCCTTATTACTACCATTACTGTTATTTGTGAATTTAAACATATGTTTTGATCAACCTTTTGGAGAAACCCATTTTCCATTTGTCTTTGAAATTAAAATGTGGTGCTTTGCAATATCTGTGTAACAATGCTTTCCATTGCATATAATTTTCTACCTTTATTTGACTTCGACAATTTTTCCTAGACATTGAAGTTTAATTCATTTTAATGATATATTTAAATTATTTTATCTTAGGTTATGTTCTTAAATTCAAAGTAATTCTCACACAAGGATGATGTTCTAGCCTTTTATTTGATTTTTTTTTTTTTCCTTGCAACCAAAGAGATTTAACCTGGGATTCATATTTCCTAGAAGAGCCATCAAGGACAGATAGTGACAAATAAATAGAGATGGCATTTGCATCAACTTTAAGTTTAGCTCAAAGTGACCTAGCTTCTACCAAGAGTCTCTAGTATAGCCTTGCCATTATAGATTTATCTACTAAGGTAGTCCATATACCTACGACTCCTATCCATTTTGACTCATGATCTTATCTCATTGCAACAAATGCTATTTTTTTCACCCTTTCCCCTTTTCCACAGAAAATTTCTAAAGATGTTTCCACTCACAAAGGGTGGCAGCTAGAGATAATAGAATCAAGCCTTTTGGTAGAGAAGAATAGTTGAAACAACAGATTGGATAAGAACCAATCTTCTAGCAGTGGAGAGGAATCTATTTATCCAAGAATACAGTGTGACAAATAGTAATCCTCTCCCAACTAAGGGCTTATTGTCAACAAATATGAGATGAGTGATGTGATTAGATTATAGAATTTGAGCCAATCCTCTAAAATTTACTCCTTTGTGAAGCCCTTGCACTGGTGATAAATTTCCACAAGTCCTGGATGATCCAAATATTTTATAGGTCCCCTGTTAACAAGGACTGACAAAAATGTAGTAGAGAAGTATGTGCTTACCCAGCTGACACATTCCTGACTGAAGCTTTATTTCAGTAGTGTTTCCTTTAAGAATTCCCACTGCACTTTATCCTTAGATTAGTGTAACTTGAGGATTGTTCCACAATTGGTCCTTTGCTACTTGACTGAATCAACTCTTCGACCAAAATCAAATTGTCTGAAAATTGCTTACCAACTTCAAAACCACCTTAGTCATCTAATATTAGCCTATTATGTAAAAGTTTTAATTTGGAAGAATTTGTTTTCAAAACGATCTTGTATTATGTGTTGAACAATAAACTAATCCAAAAGCATCAAAATTCAAATCCTATCTTTCTTTTGGAAATGAGGGACTGAATCAACTCTTCGACCAAAATCAAATTGTCTGAAAATTGCTTACCAACTTCAAAACCACCTTAGTCATCTAATATTAGCCTATTAAGTAAAAGTTTTAATTTGGAAGAATTTGTTTTCAAAACGATCTTGTATTATGTGTTGAACAATAAACTAATCCAAAAGCATCAAAATTCAAATCCTATGTCTTTTGGAAATGAGGGACTGAATCAACTCTTCGACCAAAATCAAATTGTCTGAAAATTGCTTACCAACTTCAAAACCACCTTAGTCATCTAATATTAGCCTATTAAGTAAAAGTTTTAATTTGGAAGAATTTGTTTTCAAAACGATATTGTATTATGTGTTGAACAATAAACTAATCCAAAAGCATCAAAATTCAAATCCTATCTTTCTTTTGGAAATGAGGGACTGAATCAACTCTTCGACCAAAATCAAATTGTCTGAAAATTGCTTACCAACTTCAAAACCACCTTAGTCATCTAATATTAGCCTATTAAGTAAAAGTTTTAATTTGGAAGAATTTGTTTTCAAAACGATCTTGTATTATGTGTTGAACAATAAACTAATCCAAAAGCATCAAAATTCAAATCCTATCTTTCTTTTGGAAATGAGGGACTGAATCAACTCTTCGACCAAAATCAAATTGTCTGAAAATTGCTTACCAACTTCAAAACCACCTTAGTCATCTAATATTAGCCTATTAAGTAAAAGTTTTAATTTGGAAGAATTTGTTTTCAAAACGATCTTGTATTATGTGTTGAACAATAAACTAATCCAAAAGCATCAAAATTCAAATCCTATCTTTCTTTTGGAAATGAGGATTAGGAAAGTAAAATTCATAACCTTCATAATTCTGCCTGGTCTCCTCTATTCTTCCACTGATCCATGAAGATCATCCTTTATTGCATGCCACATTTTTTATAAAAATCAGCTAGGAAACATTTTGGGCCAGGATCCTTGATATTTTTTCAAGAAATGACAAACCTCTTAAAGTTCTTCAATAATAGAAGCCATAAGTTTGCCATCATCTTATCATTGATGATTGTCCGGATATCATCCAAAAATTTTGTTGTGCTTCTGGCGAATTTGGATCTTGTGTCAGTCGGCAAATTTTTTAAATAAACTTCCACTCATTTCAAATTTGTTCTTTCTTTTAAGTTATTTTATCATCTGAATTGGTTAGTCTTGAAATTTTGTTGTTTCCCCTCCTGTTTTGGGTGGTTATGTGGAAGAAGGTAGTATTCTTATCTCTTTCTTTGAGCTATTAGATTACGTTGCCTCCCGAAAACCTTTTCTCTTCTATATACCTCATCTAGACAAATTTTCTTCCTCAACTAATAGTTATTGTTTCAACTCTTCATTGCCAATCATTTTTTACTTGTTTGTCCCATCATTCTCCAGTTCATTTCTTTTCTTGAAAAATATTTCCCACTGGGTAGTCACATTGGCTTCACTTTTGAGTTCAATTTACCAACACTATGGTCGTTGTTGGATATTAATATTATCTAATATTTATCTTATCTTAATTTATCTCATCCTTTTTCACATGCACCTTCTCACCTCTCCCTGTAATTTGTATGTGAAAATGAGATATTTGTTATTGCTCACAAAGAACCTCAATCAACAATTCCTTCCGTCAACCACTAGCTAGATTTCAATTTCACATTAATTTATCTCATCATATCTTATCTTTTCTGATATTTCTAGCCTTGAACCTCTTTTTAAGTGTTGTAGTTTCTTGGATAAATTACTCATCTTATTGTATTCCATCACTTTCACGATTCTATTTTCGTGAATCTGGATGATCATGCTACACGCCTTCAAACTTGAAGGGATTTTTTTTGGATTTTCACCATTTGATATATCCATACATATAGGGCAGTGAACAAGTAGGTAAAAAGCCAATATTACTAATGGATAAAATCCTTCTTATTGGAAAAGTGATAATGCTTCAAATTACATTTCCCAATAACTAAATGGTATATTACACTTAACTATTTACTTAAAAGTGTGATTAAATTTAATATTAACATAAAGCGATCTTAAATCCATTTTTTTAACTCTAAATAAATTTAAAATATTAGATACAATTTTTTCATATTTCAAAAATACAATTTATTTTGGTCTTATATTATTTTCTATAATCGGGGTGGTTTTTTTTTCTACTATCATCATTTTTTTTCCTTTTGCACTTTTATATGAGAGAGATAATATTTTATTCATATTCTTTTAATTCGTTCTATTAACATTGTATGTTTCATTTATATGTTGTGGAATGCATGTGGTGCACTAAATCTTAATTTAAGGGGAGGGGTGAGTTGTCCTCTTCTACACCTATGCATTAAAATTATCAAAACTTACAAACCAAGCTTCTAGAGCCTTCTATAACCTATAGAGATCATCCACACTTGCAGCCAAATTGTATTTGTTCTAACCTAGACAAAACTACTGCTATATAAGCCTGTGGTTTCATTGTAGGAACCGTGAATACTTTCCTATACTCATCCTTTTATTCATCAACCCAACAATCCTCAACATTTGAGAGAACAAAAAAATCAATATATGCCACAAATTTTTTTTGAACATAATTCTCACCTTCTCTATCTAGCCTTTTACTTGCTCTATCACCGAGTTATGGAAGCTCCTCTCTCTTAAAATCTTTGATCATGTTCTTCTCTGCTTGATAGTTTGAGCCAACAGCTTTTCTTGCAGCATTCTTGGCATCTTCCTCTTCCTGCTACTTGCACAACATCCTCTAATGACTACTCAACATTTTGCACTTGTCCTTGTTGTTGTTGAACTGATTTTTTTCAACTTCATGCTGGCCATTGTCAACCTGATTTAGATCTGAAATTTCATGATTCACACATCTCTACTCACAATAACATTATTTGTGCAAGGCTCCAAAAACCTATATGCTTTTCATGGTATACATATCCAACAAATAACAATTCTGATTTTTTCTATTTGTGGCATCATCACAAGCAACTAAACCAATATTTTCAAATGGTTTACCTTTGGTTTATCCCTGAACCATGCCTCCGTATGGGTGGCCCATATTACTTCTCTTGTGAGACTCTTATTCAGAAAATGTATGGTTATATGCATCATTTCAGTTTAACATCTATTTGGAACTGAGTTTTCCTGCAACATGTTCTTTTCCATATCTATGACTGAATTACTCCTCATACCGTAGACTTTTTGCCTCCAAATTCCCTCTTTCTTAGACAAGTCAGCAAAAAATTCAAACGGTTCTCGAGTATATAAGTAGATAATTCCTATTTTCATATTACATTCACAGGGGCTAGACTAGGGGAGAAATACCATGCCACATGGGTTCATATTGGGGGATATATATTGAGGAAAAAATGACAATATATTTAGTATATAATAGGGGTAAAGGGTTTTTATATTGGAAGGTATAAAAAATGGAGCTCAAAGTTAATGAAAAAATATGAAGGGGTATAAAAAATGTTAATGAAAAAATGGATACCTACAATATCTAGTGAAAATAAGGTTTTTTTAATTGGGAAGGTGTGTTGGGTTTGTATTGGTAGGGGGTTAAATAATGTGATTTTAGAGGTATTTTCCAATATGTAGTCAAATTAAGGGTATTGTTTAGTATTCCATGAACGCACGTGCTATGTCAAGGGTTCATTGAATGAAGCCTCGTGTTTGAATTCTTATTCTATCTTAAAATTATATTTCTTAAAAACCATAAAGCATTTGAAATTTCATTATAAAATGAGATCTATCATTCCTATGAAAATTCATCAACTAGAAGAAAATAGTACCTTGCACTTGACAACAATGGCAATATCATTGGACTAAAAATCTCCACATGTGCAAGCTCCAACACTTTTCTTGCTCTCCAAATTTTTCTTGTGTAAACAAGTTACTTGTGTTTTTGAGTGCTCTACTGCTAAACATCCTGCACATGTCCCTTTTTTCTTTTGAATATTAGGTAAGGAAATTAACCATATCTAATTTATTCTTCTAGAGTCTTCTATAACCTGTAGAAATCATCCACACTTGCACATTTCTCCTCCTTCGGCTGATCCATACCTCCAAACTATACCTCTTATGGTCGACCCACATCTGTCATTTGTAGCTCTTTGTCAGACTACCACTCTTTTTTTAGCAAGACAAATTGTATTAGTTCTAACCTTCACTATCCAACCTTTTACTTTCTCTATCCCTAGGCTGTGGAAGCTCCTCTTTGTTCAAATATTTGATCTTGTTCTTATCTACTTGACAATGTGATCCAACTGCTTTTCCTGCAACATTCTTGGCATCTTCCTCTTCTTGTTACTTGCACAACAATCTCTCATGAATGCTCAACATTCTGCATTTGTCCTTGTTTTTGATGAACTAATTTTTTTCAACTTCAAACCAACCATTGTCAACCTGCTTTAGATCTGGAATTTCATGATTCACACATCTCTATTCACAATAACGTTATTTGTGCAAGGTTCCAAAAACCACCATAGCTTATTACCATGATCAAATAGTACAATATTGATAAAGTCCTTGGCTTTGTCAAGATGACCAGCACACCCAAGAAGATCAACCATGCAGGCATAATACTCTATATTTTGTATGATATTTTGATATTCACTCATGGAATCAAAATATAGTTTCCCTTCAGCTGCCAAACCTACATGGCTACATGCAGAGAGAACACAATTCACATTTCTAAGATTGTATCTTGGAATTAATCATATTTACCTATTAATGGAAAATCACAAAAGGTCCTTTTTAGATCATGTAATAATAATCTACAAGCCTTATATGTTGAACTTTGTATGTCTTTACATGCTAGAGTATTCTTGAGAGTCATTCTTATTTGGTTTTTTGGCCACTTGGTTATAATATCTTCCAACATCCGATATGTTTCATGTCATGACACAATAGTGTCGATGGAAAAAAATAGCCACAAAGATATCCAATTAAGTAGAAAAAAAGAATCGTAACCTCTTTGAACGTATTCTAATTTGCAATTTTGGAAAATTAAATTTGCAATTCTAATTCATGCTTCCCTTACATACATTATCATTCTATGCTTAAATATCTCTTCCAGTGCATTAAAATGAACTAAAGGTACTTTCTTCGCAACCAAAGATTGTACAATGCTAATATCATGGAGTTGGACATAACTGAGAATGTCATTCCTTTGTTATTGAATGGCTCCACTGAGATTCAACCAGTACTCCAAATAATCGATATCATCTTTGTTACCTCATCAAGAACTATATCCTCACACTTCTACATTACTCTCTCTGACGGAACACATCAACACAAGAATCTGCTACTATCTGCATATAGTACACAAGTTTCATTTGACGACATCCAAGTTGGCTCAATCATTTTGCTTAAAAAAGTAGCTTGCACGGGCTTAAAACTTTTTGTAAGGCCTGAAATTTGAATGAACCCTCTTCCATTTTTTTTCTTTTACACTCTTCCTGCATTACAAAAAAAATGGATTCTACATTAATTTCTTTTTCGTTCATTTACACAAGGTCCATCCGAGTTGTTGAACTTGAGGTTGTGAGGTGTAAAGCTGTGTTGACTAAGGCCTCATCAACACTACTACATGTAAAGAAAAGCATATATCAATCTATCTCTTCATTGACACGAGAGTTTTTCCTCTATAGTAACTCCAACGAATATGTCCACAACTACAACAATCTCATTCAAGGCACTCAAACCCTACTAAAAGTATTAATCAATCCAAGGTAGAGCATCTGCAAAGACAACACTGAAGACTTATGGCTCAGGAAAAGTATTTGTATTTGACCTTATTTATCATGACAGAGATGAGATCCACTTTTCCGCATTTATTGAATTAGTTGAATCTCTTTATAATCTAATCCAAGTTGGGCAGCTATACATTGTTTCGAATGGTACAATTAAAGAATTAAACCCAAAATACAACTACCTAAAGAATAAATGAGATATTTACTTGTTTGTTGCATCCACTCTCAAACCATCTTTGGTAGATGATCAAACCTTTCCTTATCAATGTCTTCATTTCAAAACTATCATTGAAATCAACTTTGCAAGCCCAAATATCAATGTAGATGTTATTGGTGTTGTTAGATCCACATCACCTACCTCGACAATTTGACAAAGAGATGGAACGGAAACACTATGGAAAACACTCACATTAAAGGACAAGTCGGGTTTTAGCATTGATGTAACATTATGGGGAGATCATTGTGACTCTAAAGGACAAAAACCTATTGAATTGTGATCTTTTGAAAACCTACCAGTCCTTGTAATCAAAGGAGGTTGTGTATCTGAATTCAATGGAATCACCATAGTTTTCCACTAGCACTTTCTTCATAAATCCAAACATTGAAGAAAATCAGCAACTCCATACATGGTTTCATGAAATAGGCTATAGCTCTTCCTCTCTGTTAGCCTCCTGCTCATAGCAGGTATTCACCTTTCGTGATCGACATATTTACAGGCCAAATATGTCATGCTTTGCTTACAGCAATGTTCCATATTTGAAATTTTGCTACTGTGGCAAAGAGGGCACAAAAACCTCAGGCACAAAATTCATTGCATGTATTCTTGAGGACCATGGACCAGGCACTATTTAACATTTCTCAAGCATGTCCTCTTACATCGCCTCAAAGACACCACTGTGCACCATCCAAAGCCATACGAGCAATTGTCTACTATTTCTACTTTGCCAAAAGAGGCCTGCTAGTATTGATAATTCAGATTTAGTTGTGGATGTCAAGTGTGCTTCCTTTGGGTGCATGTGTTTCCTCTTAAAATTCTGTGCTCCAGCAGTTTTGCCAGTTCTTTTTGCCTGACAGCAACAATACGGAATAATGAGTTGAAAGCGTTGTGCTTTTCAGTCTTGACATTGATTGTCAAAGACAGTATTCATGGAAAGGAAAAGCTGGTTGAAGCTGGGGGTCTTAAGCAAATCATCAGATATATGGACCGAGGGCCGGATGTTACAACAGCTGCCATAACCCTCCTGTCAGAGTTGGTGAAGAGTAAGAATATACTTGAACAGTTGGGTCAAGAATGTGGTGCTATCTTGATGCTGGTTACAGTTTCTGTAAGGGGTAATCATCCAGAATTGGCAACAGATATTGAGAGTATCCTTGATCAGCTTTATTATGATGGTGATTCTTATCATGAAGAAAACATTAAAGCAATGGTTAAGGCTAACTGGTGCAAGCCATTCGCTGACTATCTTCACAAGGGCTCTCGAGGCTCCAAGTTGGCAATGGTGAAGTGGCTTGCATGTTTTGAGCTTGATGACAATAGAAGAGAAGCGCTGGTTCAACAAAATGTGATTGATGCTTTAGTTGACACGCTGAAGTCTAAGCAGTTTAGATTAGAGAGTCCAGCTCTTGAGGCGTTAAGGAAATTCTCTTTCCATGAGAAATCTAAAAAATGCATTGCAAAAGCAAGTGGAGTTCCCTTGTTGCTTGAACTTTTAAAAAAAATCTCAGTTGGAAATGAAAAAGAATGCCGCAGCTATTTTAGCAGATTTAACCATGAAGCATGGGGCATCTTTTCTTCTTTATAAAGATGAAACCCCAATTGAACCTCAAATGATAGTGGAAGTTGTTATGGGGAATCTAATAGCCAGTTTACATACTGCAGAAAATGCAGTAAAGGTGTTGTTACATTTGACAGAAAATTTCAGATGCCAATGAAGTAATCGAATTGATCAAGGACAATGATCATGGCATTCAAACATTTTTGGGTTATATCAAAATTGGGATGCCACCACTGCGGGATCATACGATAGAATTGGTATTCAAACTTGTGCCAAAAGGATGTAACTGTGATATCTTTTGTAATGAACGATCATCACTGTTTGAAAGCACTTCTACAGGTAATAAAAAATGGTTTAGTTGAGGGCAAAGTTCAAGATTTTGCAGCAGGAATTCTTTCAAAGATTCCATCTTCTGATGATAACCTGAACAAGCTTATGACTACTAAAAATGTGCTTCCGGCATTGGTAAAGATGATTTCTGGGAAAAATCTTGAAGGCCAAGCGAATGCTCTGGGGACTTTAGTGAGGTTTACTGATTCGAGTGATGTCCAATCTCAGCGGTCCTTGATTGAATTAGATCTGGTTTTATCTCTTAGACAAGCGTTAAAGGATGGAACTGTACCAGCAAAAATTTGTACAGAGAGTTCGTGTGCCCGGACTAGCAAGCTGATCTTTAGCACATAATTTGAAAATTCTTGGGGGAATTGGGTTCCTATCATCTAAATCTTCAGATTCATAAATAAATCACAGATTTTAACTGCCATGCAATTTCCAATTGTATTTGTAAGAAGCATACACTTCAAAGATTGTGATTCTAAAAAAATGGTCTTGAGACTGTAAGGAAAGGAATATGATGTAAGACAAAAAATAATTGGAGCCAGAAGGGACATTCTCTATGCCCAATTCCATTGCAGGGTGGCATTTTTGAGTGGGAGGCTCGATCTGTACTTTGAAGACTAGATAAACGCATAAGAGGACTGCGTGAGTAAACTTTTCAAGGACATCGCGAATCCATGCCGGTTTTGATTAGAACAAGCATTGTTTATACAGCTTAGGATGTTGTTTGCGTTGCAAAGGATGAAGGGTAACTTGATTTGGAAATAAAAATCATCTCCCCTTTATGGAGCGTCTCTGCCGAAAGTTGGTAGAACTTTGGAAGTTGAATCCAAAGTAAAACCTTCTACAAAAGCACTTTCAGTTTCCTTTCAGGGTCCATTGCCTAAAGAGCCAAGCCAAGGTTACTACTTCAAGCAAGGATGTATTATTGACAACCCCTGGATCGAGCAAGTCTGCCATCTCAACTACACCTTTGGAGGATTTCAACCAGCGGCAAAGAAAATTTAACACATTAATGACTTCTACATACTGGCTCTCTCAGATTAAACTCTCAGAATCCGTATGAAAGCATGCCGTTTCTCTTGGGTTTTTCAGACTAGCGCTGGAATCTAATGCTGAGCCCTTCCAAAAGCTTTGTGATAAGCTAAAACTATATGCCAAAAAGCATCACGTGCTAGAATATGGAGAGGTTGCAAAGGATGTTTTGCTGAGCTATGGTGTCTTAGAAGAAGTAATGTCGACTGATATTGACGGGCATTTAAAAGAGATAGAAGTTCCAGGTGAAGGATCTTTTTTCTGAGTGCAAAGGCTTACTGACACCTAGTCATGAAAAATGCTCTATTATTCTTGATTCTTCATTTGGGGAATCTGAAGTTTGTCATTCAAATATAGGAGTTAAGTGAAAACATGGACGACTCAACTGGTAATTCAATCTCATGCACAAATCCAGAGCTAAGAAATGTTAAGGGAAAAAATTTGGCATCCAGAAAACCATATATATAATCAGTCCAGATGCCATGTTTGACGTACAGGTTAAACGTATCCATGAGTACAAGCGTCAACTCTTAAATATTTTTTCAGAGCCATTTTCATCTACGTCTAAGCACAAAGAAGAAAGTGAAGCAACAGTCACCTCAAATGTTGGAAAAAGTGCTGCAACAGAGCAGGCTTGTGAAAAATGGCGGCTCAGAGGAAATCAAGCTTATGCAAATGGAGACTTTCCTAAGGCAGAGGATTGTTATTCACGAGGGGCAAGTGTTGTATCTCCTAATGAAACATCAGAGAGTTGTATCCAGGCATCAATGCTGTGCTATAGCAATCATGCAGCCACTCGCATGGCTGTTGGCAGAATGAGAGAAGCACTTGCAGATTGTAAATGGGCGATGGCCATTGATCCAAACTTTCTAAGAGTTCAAATTAGAGCTGCCAGTTGTCATCTTTCGCTTGGAAAGACTGAAGAAGCAGTTGCACTGTTCAAAGGGTGCTTACGTTCAGTAAAAGATATCACAGAGTTGAAAATAGCAGGGGAAGCTTCTGAGGGTGTGAGAAAGGCACAGGAAGTGTCAGAATATAGAGATCAGGCAGCAGAGCTTCTAGGTGCAAGAAATCCTGGAGATGCAACAAATGCATTGCGTATAGTGAATGAAGCTTTGTTAATCAGCCCAAATTCTGAGTGGTTACTTGAATTGAAAGCTTTAGCACTTCTTTGGGAGTTGTATATCGATACAAGAAGATGAAGGAAATGACTCCAGAGGAAAGTGAGAGAGCTCTCGTCAATGCTCATGTTGATAACAAGAAAGTTGTGCTTGGTGCGCTTACATATGGGAAATACGGCCAGTTTTAGTTGGATATTATGTTTTCTAAAAAACCGTTCAAGCTTTCACACAGTTGCACCACAGGAAGCGTCTTCTTCATTGGTTATACCACAGTTGTAGAAGAAACAGATGGTGGAATGGGAGGATATGATGACTCAGACTCTGATTCTGATGATGATCGACAAGCTCAGGCTCTGACGCATCGTGTTAAGGAAAATGGCCATTTTTGCATCGTTTCAGTCCAGATTAGCTCCAGACAGCAGGATTTCGGCCTCAGCATCCTACCAGTATGCAGTCCTCCTTTACTATACAGTTTTGATTCATTGATAAATATTTCGAGCAGCCAAAGCGCCGAAACCTCCAGAAGCCTGCAGAAAATGCCACAGCAGCTATTTTTGCCATAAAGAGATTAAAAAGGTGATTGAACAGTTCAAAGAACTTTATCAAAGTCAAAGAGGCAGCTCTAAACCTTTAAAACTCACCAGAACATAGTTAAAGCTATTAAAGACTATATCAGATTTTAAAGGATTCATTGCCCTGTTATTAAAAATACAGAGTATCGAGCCACATTTGAGGGCGGTGCTGCAGGCCAAATACGCAGTAATGAATATGAGGCCAGCGCATGGCTCAAATGACACTGTTTAATCCATTTTTGAGACTGCTGCCTCATGCGCAGCCTTAGATATTTACTCCAAGATGCCAGCTGCCCCAGCTCAGCTCATATAGTCTTTCATACATTTATTTTTAGTACAATTTTGCAGCAAACACTGATTTACTTCAGATCTGTTTGGATCGGTTTGATAGATATTTTGAGATATTTTCCTTAAGATCTTATCCACAGATCTAAGTCTGTAAATATTTTCTATAAAAACCACCCTATGGACTGTTCAAAGGGGGAGAGATGTTTTGATCGTTAATCTCATTGTGAGGCTTGCTGTGTACGCTCCAAGAAATTCAATAAACAGAGCTTGCTGGAACATGTGTGTTTGGACTGTCTAAATGTGTATTTGATGGCTGAAGAACAAGATTGCAGAATTCTCGTGTTTCCTCATGGACTAATAAGTTTTCCTCACCTCTTTCT